>CAUYQV010061746.1:0-14121 GCA_963574575.1 Galagoides demidoff
CTGGGACCACAGGCGCCCGCCACAACGCCCGGCCATTTTTTGGTTGCAGCCATCATTGTTGTTTGGCGGGCTCGGGATGGGGATTCAAACCCGCCACCTTAGGTGTATGTGGCTGGCGCCTTAGCCGATTGAGCCACAGGCGCTGAGCCTAGATATTTAGATGTTAGGGATATTTGTCAGCTTTCTGAATTTTGTGATTTTCATTCTAAATTAATATTTCCCTTTTATATATAATTTTGTAATTATAATTTTTTGTTCTCTTTTCTAAAAAGAATTCCCAAACACTATGTATGAGCTTTGGGTCACATAAGAACAAAATTCTTATTGACTATCAAATACTGAATATCTTAGCCAAATACTGATTGATCTAGAAGGTAATCTGGAGCACTCTGACATAGTGTTACAGTTTCCCAGAGGAGATTCAGATATCAGATACAATGAAGAAATAAATTCAGTGTAATTCTTTCCCTTTGCCCACTTTCATTGAATTTGAATTCAAGTTTTCTTTTGATGAAATGCTTTCCTGACCTAAGAAAAATATCTAAGTCCTTGTATTCATTTTCAACTGCTGCTATAACAAATTAACACATATAGGGAATAAAAACAACACCCATTTGTTATCTCACAGTTTCTGAAATTAGACACAATGTGGATCAATTTATGCTAAAAGGCTGAAATCAATGTTTTACACCTGGGGGGCGTATCTGAAGGTTTGGAAGGAGAATTTGCTTCCAAGCTCTTTGCATGTGTTGGTAGGATTCAGCTCCATAAGGTTGTAGAACCCAAGTCCCCATTTCTGGGCACACCACGGACCAGGTGTGGCTCTCCACCTCCAGAGGCTGCCCACATTCCTTGACCCCTGACTGTCTCCTCCATCTGCAAAGCCACCAATGCTAAATGGACTTCTCATATTTCAAATACGCTTTACACTTCACTGGACGACTGGCTCTCCTGTCTTCCTTTTGTACATTTCATGGCTCGTGTGATTACCTTAAATCCTATTGAATAATCAGAGTACTCTTATATTAAGGTCAGATAATGCAAAGTTCCTTCAGAGCAGCATTTACATGTTTGATTGAACCAAGAAGATGAAAATCTTTCAGAACAGAACATATTCTAAATTCTGCCTATCACAGTACTGATTTAGTCCAAAGTTCTGATTTTTAAAAGGATGTGTAAGATAAAGTGGTGTATCTAAAGATTTATCCACTTTTATCAATATGTTAATTGATAGATGAGCCTACATTTCTAAATATCTAATAATTGAGATTATTAGATAATCTGCTTGTAAAGAATAAATAGAAGCCTAACCAATTCTCCTGATAAGTTTGTTATGCTTCCTACTAATCAATAAAACAAAATATCCTTACTCTAAAGTTTAACAGAGATCTCAAGCTATCAGGCAGAGATGCTTTTGTCAGAAATGTTATCCACCATTATTGATACTTGAATGACATACAAAGTATTGAATCCTTTCCTTTATAGCAAACTTTTTCTGGAAAAGAACCTGCAGTGCATAGCCTAGACTTTGGGGGCATTTGGTCTCTGTTGCAATATGTTAATCATTCCTTTTAGAACGAAAACAGGGAGAGGCCATAGATAAGTGAGTGAGGTTAAATGTGTTTCAGTAAAACTTTATTTACAAATGTAGTTGTTGTATCCTATGGTTTATAGGTAGAAAAGGGTCAGTTTAGTTTGAGAGTCCCTAGCGTGGTGAACACATCCCATATCACATTGCTGTTCATTCCCACAAAGCAATGGATCCATTCATATACATTTTACACTATGACTTTACCTTTAATTGAGACTTGATTTAAGAAGATGTGATCACATTTTTAAAAACTGCATAAATTTTTCAAAAGTGTTGTAAAACTCAGTGTGCATTATACATATCAATGACCCTCTATAATTCCTTCACATGGATTACAACATCCTTCACAATTCAATGCCAGAAATGAGTGTGTTTTCATGATTAATTAGTATATTTCATTTTGTCAGAAAGTAAAAATTATAAATGCTATCACGTTTCCTTTTTGTTTACTTGACTTGAAGAAAAATTAGATTCAAATGGGTGCTCACTTTTAGTCATAGATGTGTAAGCTTTAGATGATTATTATTTCCCCTTTTATTCTTTAAATTCTAGTCTTATTTTGTACATAGTTTTGCTTGTCATGTGCCTAAAATCCTTACAAATGATTTGCAAATGATTACATAATGGTAGATTTGGGATTAAAATTTCTGTTTATGATTGGTCTCCCACATATCTAAACATTGATGCTCAAATTTCACAAACTTCAATAAATTAATTTTCTGCATTTCCTCTAAATAATCAATTTTCTACATGTCCTATACACTGAAAAAGTTGGTCTGTTATGTACTTAAACCTCCACAGAGAGGAAGGACTATGTCTATACAGTTATCTCATTTCTATTTTTTTAAAGTTTTTATTACTTTTTATCATACTTATCAAGGTTTCTCAATCTTGGCACTGTATCATTTGGGGCCAGAAGTTTTTGGAGGGTGGCTTTCCAATGCATGCCAGAGTGTTGCGGCAGTCTTAGCCTCTGCTCACTACCAGCAGCACCCCAGCCACGTGTGACAAAACTGTCTCTAAAGATGGTGAAAGATGCCTTGGAAAGGAGTGGAGAATAGGAGCACTGATTTAGAAAGAAAAATTCACAATCTTGATGGATCTTCATCATGTGAGTGCACAGATGAAGAAATAAAACTTTACCAGCTCCCACAATCCCTATCTTGCCCCTCCACATCTCTATGTCCCATAAACTACTTTGTAACTCTTAAGAATATAGATTGGTTTTCTGTTTTTGAACTATGTGTAAATGAACTTACACAGAATATGCTTTTCTTGCCATCAAACAACATTACTCTTATGAGATTTATTCACATTGAACATAATGATAATTCTTCCATTTTTATTGCCATATGCCATAATTTATTTATGTAATTTACACTTGATCTTTCCCACCTTTATTTGTAGAATTTCTTTGTTTTAATTCAATTCAACTCAGTTTCTTCCATTCAGATTTTCAGCCTCTTGTGTCATGTTTCTAAGATTGATTTTTGAGGAATTTTCCCATTTCCTCTTATTTTCCAAGTGTATTGGCAAAGTATATTTATTTACTATAGAATTATCATTATTTCCCCCCTTTTCAGATTGGTACTGGGAAATTGTGTTTTTTCACCCGCTTTGACACAGTTATGCCAGAAGTTATCATTTGACTGTTCTGTTCACAAATCAATTTTTGGTTTCGTTTATTCCCTCTAACATGTATTTGCTGTATATAGTATTCATTTCTTCTCTTATCTTATAGCCTCTTCTTAAGTTTCTCTGTTTTCACTGTTCTTTTCCTAACTTCATGTGACATATATATGTACATATGTGTATTATATATGCATGTATAACATATATGAAATCTATATGTTACTGAATTTTTTTTTAAGTTTCCATTATATGCTTTCAAACATCATAGATTTCTGTTTAGGTCAAACATTCACTTTATCCTACAATTTGTTATCTCACATTTCATAGTAATTAAGTCTAGAATGTTTTTAATTTTCATCACCATATATGCTCTAACATGTGACTGTTAAGAGTGTATTTCTGGACATTTAAGAATATTCTAATCTTCTCACCTTCTATTTTTACCTTAATTTTGTTAAAGTAGGAGAACATACCTGACTGAATTTCTTTGAATTTTGCTGAGATATTTCATACAGGGTAGTGCAGCATAAATTTTGGAAAAAGTTTAGTGTGCAAGTATAAAATAGCATGGTCTGTTATTTTTGACTGCATTGTTCTACAAATGTCAATTAGGTCAGATTAGTCATTCTTGTTCTTTAGATCTTATTTATGGTTATGGAGATTATTTTCCCTGTTCTGTGAGCTATTGAGAGAAATATGAAAGTATTCCACCGTGGTTATGGATTAGCTTTGGCTTTTTTGCTTTACATAATTTTATCTATGTTATGAATTCCATATATAAATAGAATGATTATATTTGCCTGGTGAATTGATCTTTTAGTCATTATGAAACTACCACTTTAAAATCTGCCATAGTTCTCTGAGGCATCACTTTCTATGGAGGTTATCCTAGTTTGCAGTCCCACCAACAGCATGAAAGTGGTTTTATTCTCTCTGCATCTATGCCAGAATTTCTTGTTTTGGAATTTTTTTATAAAAGCCACTCTCACTGGAATTAGGTTTCTTGTTTGCATTTGATTATTAGAGATGTTCAGCATTTATTATATGTTTATTGTCCATTAGTCTATCTTCTTTTGGAAAGTTTCTTTTCCTGTCTTTAGCACACTTTTTTATGGGGTTGTTTGATTTTCTCTTGCTGATTTGCTTGAGTTCTTTATAGATTATGGCTAACAACTCTTTACCTGATATATAACATGCAAATATTTTCTACCATTCTATAGGTTTCCTATTCCTCTATCGATTATTTCTTTGGCTGTGCAGAAGCTTTTTGATTTATTCAGGTCCCATTGGTTAAATTTTGTTGTTTCTGTGTTTGCCTTTGGGGTCCTCTTCGTAAATTCTTTGCCTAGGCCAGTGGTTCTCAACCTTCTTAATGCCTCCTAATGCCGTGACCCTTTAATACAGTTCCTCATGTGTGGTGACCCCCAACCACACAATTATTTTCATTGCTTCTTCATAACTGTAATTTTGCTATATTATGAATAATATTTTAAATATCTGATATGCTTGATGTATTTTCATTGTTACAATGGTGTTGTAACCCATAGGTTGAGAACCACTGGCCTAGGCTGATGTCTAGAAGAATTTTTCCAACATTTTCTACTGGACATCTTATAATTTCATGCCTTAGATTTAAGTCTGTTATCCATCATGAATTAATTTTTATGAACCGTGAGAGATGAGGATCTTGTTTCAATCTTTTTTTACATGTGCCTATCCAATTTTCCCAGCTCTTTTGCTGAATAGAGATGGCTCCTCCCAGTTTATTTTATTGTCTGTTTTGTCAAAGATCAGATGGCAACATGGGGATAACTTTAACTATTATTTGGGTTATTTGTTCTGATCTATTGGCCTATGTCTCTGTGCTTGTGTCTAGAAAGTAAGCTGGTGGGAGGGGGTAGATGTGGAAGGGTAAATTCACCCCAATGGGTAAAATGCACACTATCCTGGGGAGAGGCACACTTACAACTCTGACTCAAACTAAATAAAAGCATTTCATGTAACCAAAATATTTGTATCCCTGTAATATTAAAAAAAATCTTAAGTACTTCTTATCGTAATTCTATTTTTTTTTTCTGAGATTAGCGGATCCCCAAGAGTTTGCGTTTGGCTTTTGTATTTGCTTTTTCCCAGGCTTTCACGTCAGTTCTTCTTCTGTCTTATATTTAGAATGGATCTCTTTAAACAATATAAAAATGGATTTCATATTTTAAATTAGTCTTGAAATGTTTGTCTTTTATTTGGAATATTTAGTGTATTTATATTTAATGTTATTATTGACATATTTAGTTTTATATCTATAATCTTACTATGTATTTTCTATTTGCTAATATAATTATCATATTTCTTATTTTTTTCTTGATTAAGTATTCTTATTAACTTATTCCCCCTTAGCATGATACTTATGCATTATTTTCACTACAGATTAAAACATACATAAATTATTCATTAATTGTGATAATTTTTAGTTATACTAAGTATCAGAAAATATAATGAAACTAGAATGCACTACCTCATTCCTATTTCAATATTTGAGTAACTTTTTATTAATTTTAAATCTGCATATAGTTTCAACCCAACACAATACTAAAAGTGTTTTTGGTGTGGTCACTACCTATGTCTATTTACTGATATATTTACTTTCTACATTTCCTTTTATTACTTTCTGCATTTCCATGTTTATTTTCAACATATTTTTCCTTCTTTTTAGGGATCTTGACTTAGCATTTCTTTTAGTGTCAGTTTTTTGTTGACAAATTATTTCAATTTTTGTTTGTCTGGTAATGTCCTTACCTGCTTTCATGTTTAAAGGATAGTTTCACTAGGTATAGAATTCTAGGTTGGCAGCTTTTTTTCTCTTAGTACTTTAAAAATGACACTCCTTTGTCATTTGTTCTCCATCATTTCTATTGACAAGTCAGCCAAATGTTAGTTTTACTGCTGCTTTTTTAAGGATAACAAGTCTTTTTCTCGTCTACTATCTCCTCCTATCCTAGTTCCCTAAGTGACCCTGAACTAAAATTTTTCTCTTTTTAGCTTCTTAAAATTGACATAGATCTACCAGTTTTAGGGGGGGTGGGGTGGGGGTTTTTGTTGTTTGTTTGTTTTTGTCTTTTAGTTTCAATCACCTGAATAGTTTCTCTGTCTTTTTTCTATCACCTCCAAATTAGCAAATACTCCAGGGGGAAAACTACTGTTGAAAAGTCATATATATTTTTTTGTGATTCTTTGTCTCTGGACTAATGTGCTCTCAAGTACTGATCATCTAACTAGTTTTCAGAAATCTTTTCATTTCTTTTGTCTGGAATTTAAGTTGTAATAGTAGGAATGTTTGTTTCCTCTTCATTTCTAATACCTACAGCTTTGAATTAAAAACATATTGTAGATTAAAAAAATACTTTTTAATTTTCTGATATCATATCCAAGTTTAGGAACTTAAGATAATGGTGGGAGAGAATACAAAGCCATAGTGAATTATAATATCTTGGCATATCAACAAACTTCAGGATCTGTATTATTCATAAAAGACCATGTTTTGCAGTTGTAACAAATATGTCATCAAATTTCAGTGGCTTGACATGACAAGGTTTATTTCTCATCATGTAAATTAAAGATCATAGCATATTTGTAGACCTTCTATTGTAACTATCTCCAGGTTTCTAGAATCTGGGCTCTCTATGTTGTGGTGCTGCTGTATCTTCATAGATTTTCAAGGATCCTCAAAGCAACCAATGACAGAGGGTGACACTGTCATGTTCTCTCTTAACTTCTCTGGATGTGGCCATTTACAACTTGCATTTTTAGCCCATCAGCCAGACTTGGAATATGATCCCATGATAACTGCAAGGAAAACTGAAAAAAGTAAGGTAGCACACAGAATATTTAGTGAGAATTTTTATGTATGCCAAAGTAATCACTCATGATATACAAAGTTAGACTACAGAGCACATTAGCCACATCACCATTATGCAAAAGAAATAAATATCACAATAAGGATAGGAACTTTATTCTATGACTAGTAAAATGTTAGTGATAATTCCATTGGATCAGATAAAACACAATAATAAATTTGTATACTAATTAATTTTTAGAGGAAATATTATCAAACTAAGGAACTTAAGAAGACATTAAAATTTTTAAACTCCAAAATGTTTCTACTCAGATTGTAGATAGAATATTTACAGTCTGAGGTATACATAGAATTTGGAGTTATATAGTAATAACTCCCTCTTGAACAAGTAGTAATTGGGATATATGACTCATCTACTTTCTTATTATAATTCTTTAATAAGCTAGAGAAAAATCAGTCTAACATTTCAAATGTTTTTATGGACATTATTAAAGGTAAGTAGAAGTGTGAAATGGAAAATGACATGGAGTTACTGGTAGTCTTCAATGTGATTTTGAGAAGAGTGATTTGGGAAAGTATCAGTCCAATGAGTTTAAATATAATTTTGAAAATGCAGTATGGAAATATATTTATACAGTTTTATATATCATGAGCTTTATGAGTTGCTAAATAGACAAAAACATGCCATTTTTTGAAAGATACCAGTAAGTGTTTCAAAAGGAGGAAAATGAGTAAAATGTAGTCATTTATATACTGCAGTTACTTTGTGTGTAAATAAAGACAATGCTTAATCTGTAGTAGATAGGGCTTGTGGTTGTGTTTTGAATTGTTCTCAATGTTAGTGATAATTTTGCACTAATTTACTCATACTTAAGCTGACATCCCATTATTTTCCTTAACCACAGGAGGATACTTTTACAACCCAGCTTTTGGTTTGGGGAAGTTTATTTTGAATTACAATAAAGCAAAATGATCTAATGTAAATATGAATAAAATTATGACATTTGCAACACTAATATCACACTCTAGCCTAAATATGTTTGATCAATTGAATGCTTCTATTTTTACATTGTAGTTAGGTATAGTCTCAACTTTTAGCAAAAGGGTGGGGTATATAATATGTTAGAATGTTTCCCAAAGTCCTTTAATGAGTACATATTAAAAACATATATAGATATTTCTGAGTGACTCAAATTACCAAGCTCATTTAACCTAAAATTATTCACTATATTTCACTTCCTATTAGGTAGACAAAGCCTTTAATTTTAATCACGTAAGGTGGTTGAAAAAACTTTATTTTTTTTAAGGAGACTATTAAAAATGATGCCTTTATAAAAGGTCTTTGAAAAACTATATACAAATTAAATATTTACCAAATTTATGTGTGAATATATGTGTGAATGTATGTATGCATATTCATATAAAACCAAAAGCAAAGGTTTTAAAATAGAGGTATAAGATAATAAATAGATGAGAAATCTAGGAAGTCAAGTTTACTAAAATAGTTACAGTTGAATAACTATTTGCAACATCTGGATTATGCTGTTTGTAGGTGGATGCACACAAGTTTATGTTTTCAACTCTTACAACACATCTACAAATGTTAAAGGTAAGATGCTATGAAAACCTTCTTATGTATTATTTTATGGAAGCTATGGAAACCTTTTTAGGCCTCATGAGAATAAATCCTTTTATTAAGCATGAGATTGGCACCATAAAATGTGAGGGATGATCAGGGTCATAATTGAAAGATTGCAATAAAAGTGACATGTCATTTTTTATACCATAATATAAGATTCTTATAGACCCCTACTCCTACAAAAACATAAAAATTCCTTAGTTCAGAACATTCTACCATTTCTTAATTGTTACTCTGGTCACATTTCCCACCCTTAATCCTATCTTTGAATCTTTAAAAAATCTGCTGAACACTAATTATTTAACCTTACCTCCTACCTACTTTCCCTCTTTATTCAGAGGTTTCTTAAGGGCTATAATGAGCTGTCCCCACACAAACAGGCCAAATTAGTGGATAATTACTGCTGGGCCTGTGAATGTTCTCACTCCTCCTTTCTTACAGTTTCACAACATTACCAGAACGGTCTGTCGCCTCCCTACCAATTAGGAACAATTACTACTTTATAACATTAACGGTGGCAGGCTTATTATGTTTGAGGATATATAAAAGTAAGGTGGGGGTGGGGAATAAATGCATCGCCAAAAGGGGTAATTGTCATATGAGGGACTTCAATAGATTATTTTCATCATTTTAATTTCATATATATTTTTAAATATTCCAGCTGCAAAAACTTACACTAACTCTATTGGATAAAAATGAACAATATATAATATATCCAACGTTGTGTTTTCCTCTTTTTGCACAGAATAGGATCTCATTTTGATGGATTTAGTTTTCAAACTAATGGAAATTACTATGGATCACTCTATGGAAGGAAAAATGTGTTATTTAATTTTTGGTTTTCCAGTAAGGATGCCTCTGCGTGTGTGTGTGTGTGAGTGCATGTGTAATTGTGGAGAATATATTCCTGGTAGTGGAATTTAGTTCTTTGAGTTAAATCAAGAATTGAAAAGTAAGAGCAACAAATACTCCTTTCCATTTGTATTTAAATAGGGGAGTGTAGGTCAAGATAAATCTCCATAGAACATTCAGAATAAAGTGTTTTGAAAATTTTAAGACTGCTCCAGGGGTACTAAGTTAAGATAGGAAAAAGAAGTTCTCGTGTTGTATCACACGTAGGGTAACTATGGGTAGCAATATTGAATAGTATATTTCAAATAGTTAGTAGAGAGGATTTGAATGGTCTCACTACCAAGAAATGATAATTGTATGAGATGAATGTGCTAAATCTCCTGATCTAATTTTTACCCAATATATATACATATATTGAAACATCATACTGTACCCATAAATATGAACAATTACTATGTGTCAATCAAAAATAAGATTTTTAAGAAGGTTACCATATGTGCAGTTGACGTCTCTCTTTCTTGGGGAATAGGGCAAAACAGACTCACTTAGCTTATCTGCTCTGAAATACTGTCTTTGTCCTAATAAAAATTTGTTATTACTTTTGTAAAAAAAAAATTTAAGGATATGAGTGACCTTTACTTAATAGCAGAAGGAATGGAGATGAATTTAAGTTCCCCATTCTCCCCGAAAAGTCTTGTTCTAGCTGTGTATGATGCTCTCCTTCATTCAAGGTAATTTCAGAAACTCACTAAAGTATGACATACATTTTTGGCACATCCCCCATTCTACAGTCATAGGGCACAATCCCAAACTCTTCCCAGATGACATCTTAATTATTAGCCTAGCTTATTCATGCTTTGAAGAAAGAAGGAATTTAGAAACCCTCCGAGAATGAAAAAGAAACAGTGCAACTTTAAAACTTATTAGAAAGAAAACTAGATTCCATTGACAGGAAAAATTTTTCAGATGAAATCAGCAACCAACTTTGACAGTAGTGTCAGAAAGCATGACAATAGATAGACTATTATTATTATTATGAAATGAGATTGCTGTTGTTAAATTTGGAATTGTCATTTTTGCTGAATGACTAGAATGGAAAACACATTTTAGAGAGAATAAAGGATTAGTTAGAGAGAGAATGGAATCTGAGGTTGTAAACCACACACATGAAAAGTTTGATAATTAAAAGGGGTAAAAGAGTTAAGAATTCAGAACGAGGATTTTGCATCTTGGAAGCAGAAAAGGAGAAAATGAATGAAGAAGGAGGGCTAATACTTACAAAGGTACAGCATCTAAGGCACATATTGTCTTCCAAATTTTGAGGGAAAAATATGCACCTTTCTGATTGGTTAAAAGCAATAGAAAATGAGGATAAAAATAGAAGTACATTGAGACAAAAGGCTATATATTGAGTGAGCTCTCTCTTTTCAGTGAATTAGAAAGTAAAGATTGTGTCTCACTTAGAAAATTGCAGCAGATACTCTGGAGGGAAAAAGGTGGCATGAGGAGTCTGTCCTTAATAAACAAGCAACTTGAAAGTCATTAAGACCAATGGTAAGTCTCTGGTTGTCTGAAGCTCCTAGACAATTCAGTTGCTCAACAACAGTATCAAATAGTATGTTCTTTATAATGCAAATAATTAGCAAATTGACTGCATTTTTCATTTTTTGACTGTGCGCGTGTGCATCAAGTACCCACGATCACAATATTGTCTGTCTACTTAGAACTAACCTTTACTGACTGTTTTGTAGTAGTTTTTAAACTTGCTCTGTGTACTAGCAGTATAATGCTTATTTCTCAAGGCTACTCAGTTTCTCAGGGACTCCAAAGTAACTATTTATATTAGTCTTTAATCTTTTTAGTTCCTTAATTGCAAAATGTTTTTATGGCATTTATCCCAAAGAAATAAAAATATATGTTCAAACAAGAACCTGTACATGAATGTTCACAGCAGCTTTATTCATAGTAGCTAAAAATGAGAAACAACTCAAACATACTTCAATGAAAAGAAACTACGGTATATCTACCAGGAAATACTACCTGGTAATAAAAAAGAGCATGATCAATACACTCAACACCTTTCATGGATCTCAAGGGAATTGTACTGACTGGAAAAAAAAAAAGCAATCCTAAAGAGTAACCTAATACATGATTCCACATATACTGCATTCTTGAAATGACAAAGGTATAGAGACAGAGAGCAGGTTAGTGATTGTTTGCCAGTAATGAGTGAGGCACAGAGAGAATGACATGGCTGTGGCTATAAAATAGTGGCACAAGGAGTACTTATGAGGGGATTAACCTGTGTCCTCGGCTAGGCGCCTGTGGCTCAAGCGGCTAAGGCGCCAGCCACATACACCTAAGGTGGCGGGTTCGAATCCCCAGCCTGGGCCTGCCAAACAACAATGATGGCTGCAACCAAAAAATGGTCGGGCGTTGTGCGGGCACCTGTAGTCCCAGCTACTTGGGAGGTGGAGGCAGGAGACTCGCTTGAGCCCAGGAGTTGGAGGTTGCTATGAGCTGTGATGCCATGGCACTCTACCCAGGGGGATAGCTTGAGGCTCCGTCTCAAAAAAAAAAAAAACCTGTGTCCTCATTAGGGTGACAGACACAGAAAACCTCAAATGTGATAAAATAGCAAAGAACCAAATATGCAAACACAAATGAATGAAAACACATATAAAATTGGTGAAATCTAAATAAGTTTGATGGATTTCATCAGCACCACATTTCTGGTTATGGTGGCTCACTAAGGTTATACAAATGTTACCACAGAATTATACACAAAATCTGTAAGTAATATTTCCTACAAATGTATATAAATCTACAGTGACCTCAAAATAAAAAATTTAAAAACAATGATACTGTTCCAGTACAAGGAAAAAGGTGGTCAGTCTAGTTGAGGGGACTGGATAAAAATAATGGACAAAGTGTTATTTGAAGTCGAGCCTTAGAAGTCGAATGTGATCTTTGTAAGTGGCAATAGCCTAAGACAAAATATTTCTGGTATAAGAAGGCAATAGGCCAAAGCACTGCATTCGTAATACTCTTAATATTCATTTACTGAAAACTGTTAGATGTCAGGCATTTTTGTGCAGGGTGGTGGGAGAGAAAGTAAGTGAAAATATGTACTGATAAACATTGTAGGGCAGCGCCTGTGGCTCAAAGGAGTAGGGCACCGACCCCATATGCCGGAGGTGGTGGGTTCAAACCTAGCCCTGGCCAAAACCTGCAAAAAAAAATAAAATAAAATAAATTTTAAAAAAGAACAATAAATTTAAAAAAAAAAAAACATTGTATGGAGTGCGTGTTCATGGAAACTGCTAATATAATTACAGTACAGATCTCTGCAAAGCTGTCACTCTGACTATTGAGAACAACCTGGAATGGAGCAATGATTAAAGAGTGCTATCAGTTAGTGATATAGTAATGCTCCAGATAAGAGGAAGTGAAAACAAGCTCAAGGAAAGACACGGCATGTGAAGTAGGAAGGAAGGGCCAACGTTAACAGTGCGTGCCACTGGAGCGCCGTTTGTATCAGGCACTCCTCTAGATTTTGCACTAAATGCTGAGCACAAAGTGGAGTGCCTGCCGCATAAGCTTAGGTGGAGAAGAGGCAAAAATCCACTGGCAAACAAACCAGACAATTAGTCTTTGCAAGAAGGACCAAAGCAGATGATGTGGTAGAGTCACTGATGGTAGTGCTGACAGTGGGGCTCAGTAAGGCACTGCCGACAACAGCCAGGGAAAGCCTGTCTGTGTGACCCACCTTTTGACTGAAACTTGGAAAAGCCAGCGATTGGGAATGGGAATGGGAAGAGATTCTAGGCATAAAGTAAATGTGAGGAGCTAAAGTAGAGACACCTTGGCATGTACGTAGAGCCGAGAAGAGGCTTGTGATGGAGACTTGGGAGCAAGTAGGAGAGTGATGCAGGCGAAGTTAGAGAGAGGGAAGAAGAGGTAAATTTTGCAGACCATTTCAACCATGATCATGAATCATGTTCTGATTTATAGAATTAGAGTAATAATTCTAATTATAATAAATATAATTATAATAAATTATAGGTCAGTTACACCTATAAAGTTCACTTAGATCTTCTTAAGGAAAATGGATTGGAGAGGCCAAGAGGACAGAGAGGGAGACAAATTTGAGAGTCTAAGTTGGTATTCAAGTAGGAGAAGATTATTTAGGTTAGGGTCGTGACAATGGCAGAGAAAAATGGAGAATTACAGATAGATTTGAAAGTAGAATTTATAGGATTTGATGATAGACTGTGGGCCAGTTTTGGATTTTGAAAACAGGCATCAGGGGCAGCACCTGTGGCTCAAGGAGTAGGGTGCCAGCCCCATATGCTGGAGGTAGTGGGTTCAAACCCAGCCCTGGCCAAAAACCACACACACAAAAAAAAAAACTTTAGGGTATAAGTGAACTTTTCTAGAACTAGAATATAAATGTTTTGATACAATGACTAAGCAAATGACATGAAATTTATGTTAACCAGCTTGATGAAAGTATTTCAAATTGTATATGAAAACAGTACAATGTACCCCATGTTT
>CAUYQV010061747.1:0-59080 GCA_963574575.1 Galagoides demidoff
TGGAATATTATGCAGCCTTAAAGAAAGATGGAGACTTTACCTCTTAAATGTTTACATGGATGGAGCTGGAACATATTCTTCTTAGCAAATTGCCTCAGGAATGGAAGGAAAAGTATCCAATGTACTCAGCCCTACTAGGAAACCAATTTATAGCTTTCATATGAAAGCTATAGCCCAATTATAGCCCAAGAACAAGGGGGGAGGGGACAGGGAGGGGAGTGGGGAGGATGGGTGGTGGGACCACTCCTATGGTGCATCTCCTGGTCTTTTTAAACTCTGCCTGGAACAATCAGACACCACTGGCCATCAAGTCTAGGGGCCAGTGGCTTTCTCTGTTGTCACATCTCTTCACAGCATGCTTTTGTGGTTAGGAATGTGTGAAATAACTCAGAACTCAGGGCACACAGCACAGGAGATCTGTGTGGCCACAGAACCACCTTCCTCTCCTCCTCCCTGACCCACCTGAGGCAGGGGAGGGCAGACTACAGTCCCCCAGGCCAGGTGTTTTGTAAGCGACTTGCAAGCTCAGAATGATTTTGCCTTTTTAAATTATTGAAAAAAAAATAACGATGTGTGGCGCATGTGATTATTATGTGGAATGCAAATAGAGCATCAGGGACAAAGCTTTAGCAGCACGTGGCCACTGCCAAGCTGAGGCTGCTGCCATTTGCAGGTCCCGGACCAGACTCGTCGTATAGGTCACACCCTTCACCTTTGAGGAGTGCCCTCTGCTGAGAGCCAACGTTCTGTCTTAGCTGCAGCCCGCACACCTGCAGACTCACATGTTAATGTCACCCACATGGCTCTGCTGCTCTCAGGACATCTGAGTCCTTAGGAGATGCCTGGAGAAAATGTCACGGTTGAGGCCAGGGCGGTGACCGTGGCCATGCAGAGCTGCAGGGACAGAAAAGTGGCATGTGCACGACATGGGAGCAAAGTAAATGCCAACCCTCGGCCAGTGGCCATCCAGAGCACGCCGTGGCTGGAGCCTGCCCATCGTGGGCCAGCCCTCACCTGGGTCACGCACCCACGGTTGGTAATAGAAGTCGTCTGATCCCTCTCTGGAAAAACAGGAGGCATCTTCCCCAGGACTAGTTCTGTCTCACAGCTGCTCAGTGTGTTTCTTTCCTGAACAGTACCCCAAACCTGACTCACAGCTACGGCAGCAAATCTGAATTTAAGACTCTGTTTTTGGTCCCATATTGCCCCAATTTAAATGATCACAAAAACATATCTAGCAGAAGAAAGCCACCAGCACCCAATTCAGTGCCAAACGGGTCCTGTGTTTCTGTCTCTCATTCACAGGGACAGGGCCAGCAAGTGTTCTCACTGTCCTGGGCATGCGTGGCCTTCATGCCACCTGCAGCTCCCGGCTCTGATGGCCAAGCCCTCCGTGCAAGAGTTTCAGCACCTCTCCTGGCCACAGGAGACGGGCTGCCAGACTCCCCACTCCCTTACCTTCCTGCACAGATGCTGGGTGGGCTCGCTGGGTTTGGGGTGCTTCCTTATACGCTGACCTGTACCTGTGCATTCCATGTCTCCTGACAGGGTGACAAAGACTTCCCTCCAGCAGCCGCCCAGGTGGCCCACCAGAAGCCCCACGCCTCCATGGACAAGCACCCTTCCCCGAGACCCCAGCACATACAGCAGCCACGCAAGTGAGGGGGCAGCCAGGCCCCGCTGCCCTTGCCAGGCCCTGCTGCCCTCACCAGCAGCACCCAGCCGCCCGCACCTGACGTTTCCCTAGTAAAGAGAACTAGCACTTTCTCCAAAATACTGTTTCTTCCTTTGCCTTAAATTTCCATATTTGAAACTAGGAATGGCTCAAACCCCAAACTTCATTGACAAGACATCATGCCCCCCTAGAAATACCATCAGCAGAATTTGCTAGAATATGATTAAAAAGAAGCCATTCAAACGTTAGTTTTAGTTCTGTTTCAGCAGTCACCCAGAGTCCCTATCCGTGGTCTTAAAAACAAGAAGGCACAAACTTGGGAGGATTAGATTAAGATTAGGGAAAAAGCTCAATCATTTCATGCTTTTTTTAATAGTAATAGGACAGTAAAGCCTTCAGAGCTGCAGGAGAGTAAGACGGGGAGAGAACAGAGACAGCGGATTCCAGGCAAAGCCCTTGGAAACAGACGATGGCAACACTAAGCTCCCTCCCCTCCATGCAGAGGGGCCGCTGTGCGGGGTGACCAGGCACCTACAGGAAAAGCAGGTGGTTTTGAAATGGCTCTTTTAGTCCGGGAGTCACTGGGCCAACAAACAAGGCTGTGGGCGGTTTGCTCAGGGTTCCCGGGAGTGAGCATCAGCGCGGCCAGCCCTGCATTGCACAGTGCAGGCCCCACGGGGGACACTGAGGCAAATCTGTGAGTTGGGTTTTGGGGGGTTTTTTTGGCAATCACCTCTAGAGCTGCTTTTGAGTTCTGGAAGTGACCGCCGACCAGACCAAAGGAATAGATGTATAGTTAATTCTGGAACACCTGAACAGGAGAGTTGAACTCATGGAAAGACTAGATAAAAGCCTGCCTTCACCTTCCTAGGCACATGAAACCCCACGTTCCATGTGAGCTAGAGAAACCTGCTTGTTGACCGGTATAACTGCCCAGGAGCCTGGACATACCAGCCTGAGTCCATCTTCCCTCGGTACCTCAGATTGTCCTCTGATTTCTATAGGGTTTCCTACCTGGAGATGCCTGAGACTGCCCTGAGCTATAGGGTGTCCAGCTTTTCTGGAAAGCCAAAGGACTCATTTAGTCAGGTATGAAAACCTTCCAGAGTGCTGCCTCCAGTGGCATGGCTGACAGTCCTGCCCACCAGCAGTAGACTTGGTCAGTGCAGCCATGTGCTGTGAACAGCATCCACAGTGCCAGCCTTCCAGATGCCACTCTGCAGTCCCTTTCTGCCAGCTGGTGAGAGCAGCAGCAGACATGGTCAGACCCAGCAATCCCTCTCCCCAGAGGGCAAGGCACAGACTGGCCTCACAGTTTCAGTGTCTGCTTTTCCCATCCAGATGACTTGAGAAAAATCCATGTGTAACCTTCAAGGCTCTGTGTGGCCACATCTTGAAATGTTGGTATAAACTGTGGGTCGCTTTTGGAGACTCGGCCTTGAGCGGCAGCCCTGCCATAGTATACCAAGCAGGCAGCCTCCTCCCCAGTGCCTTCTGCAGCCCACAGAATTCAGGGGTGTCCTTAGTGCTTCTCAATCTGCATCTGGAGGAAGGGCCACTGTCCCCACAAGTGTGGCTTTCGGGTACCTTCAGCTGGGTCTGGCGTGCGTCTGCGGGTTCTAGATCACTGAATGCAAACTGTTTTCTGAAATGAATTTACCAATTGTTAGCTTCAAGAACAATCCTGATTATAATAAAGCTTCTGCATGTCTTCTCGTGGTTTGTTTTCTCTTATATTTCAGAGATTCCTTCTTACATTTTACTGGAGTTGCCAGATGGCTTCCGTAGAAATACAAACATGTACATGATGGATATTTTCAAAAATTATTTCCCAGACACAATGTTAAACTATTGGACACCTGGCGACTCAAGTCTAATCATCTACTTAAAATGTCATAAAATGGAAAAGCTTAATACAGTTGATTAAAACGTATTACGTGGGCCCAGCAGCTGGCCCTGCACAAGGTGGACTCTTTGGGAACAGATGTAAGAGAGAATGATTAATAGTAAGCCCAGGGGTAGCGGCAAGAGCTTTTGATGTACAAGACATTTGCTTTAATCAAAAGGTCTCCTGCAACCCTTATGCGTAAGATGAGGAAATAATCACAACTATAAAACCTACAGATACAGAGTCAAACCATGGCATGTGAGTCGGGAGGGGCCCTGAGGTCTCACTCAGCACCACCCCTGGAAGGACCAGGGCCCCCCGCCCCGGCCCCGAGCCTGTATGTTGCGGCCCTGGCCTTGCCTTACCCTTAGTGCTGCCTCAGAAGCTGCTGCCCATGTTCGTGCGTTGCAGACTGAACGGAGGGAGAAGCCTTTACTTACTCATTTGTCTCACTAGGCAGAGTCTGTTCTCATTAAATAGATGGTGGTGGGCAGAAAATGTCACGCACACAGAAAACAGGGAACAGGACCACCCCAAGGGCTTGCCTCATCATCAGTAAACATCACTGTCACCTATATCAGTGTCCAAAGTACAGTACCACCAGGAACGGAAATATATTCTCTTATAGTTCTGGAGTCTAAAAGTTTGAAATTAATGGGTCAGCAGGGCCATGGTCCCTCCGAAGTCTCTGGGGGAGGATCCATCCTGGCCTCATCGAGCTTCTGGTGGTTACTGGCAAACCTTGGTGCCTCTGGGTTCTGGCAGCATACACACAGTCTTTATCTCTGCCACCACACGGCCGTCTCCCTCTGTGTGTGTCTGTGTCCAGATCTCCCTCTTCTAAGGATGCCAGCGTTAGGTTAGTGCCTACCCTACCCCAGCATGACCTCATCTTCACCAGTGACCTCTGCAGAGACCCTGCTTCTAAAGAAGGTCATGTTGAGAGTTAGGACTTCAGCAGGGGACCCGAGTCAACCTAGAAGATCAACCCTGTTCTGGAAAGCCATAAACCTCATCCCAGCTCATTCCACTTAGTTCACTTAATAAAGTACTTGGTCTCAACTTTACTGTGAGAATGCTTCATTTGCTGCAGAAATCATGACACAGCGTCGCTGGCCTCGGAGCAGTCCAAGTCCAGCTGCAGGATGCTGGGGAAAAAGATGAAGCAGAGATGTAAAAGGAGGTGTCCCCAGGCTTCAGAGGGATGCCTGTCCCCTGGATCCAGTGGCTTGTGAGACAGCTTACAGCTGCACACGTCCTCAGCTCAGCCACGATGTTTCCATAAGAGAGTGTCCCCTGGCAGTGGTTGTCCCATTATACAGATGAGAAGACTGAAACTCTGTGTCCAATGTTAAAGGATGCTGCTAGCAAGACCAATAACCACATCAAAAGACGCTCACTGTCTTTAGTCACTAGGCAAAGGCAAATTCAAACCACAGTGAGAGACCCCTTCACCAAGATGGCGAGAGTCCGAGAGTAGACAAGGACACATTTTGAAGAGGATGTGGTGAGGTCAGAACTCTCAGATGGTGCTCTGGGGGGTGTAAAATGTGCCACCACTTGGGAAAACAGTCTGGAAGCTCCTCAAACAAGTAAGCATAGAGTTGCCATGTGACCCAGCAACTCACTCCCAGAGGAGAGAAATAAAAAGATAGGTCTCCACATAAGTACAATTTACAAATATAATACATTTTTAAAAATTATGTGTAGTATTATTTTATTCTTTGGTATATTTCTCATTTGAGTGAATTTTTTTTAGTAGATTGCTGTCATTGTTTAAAAGGTCATGAAATCTTACACAACAATTTGTTAAATTATATTTTACACATAAAATGGCTTTCAAAGTCTCAACACTTAATTGTGATTTTTCTGATGTCTACACATTATTTATCGTAGAAAAAACGCATTCAGTCTCAGCATTAGTTCCTGGTAAGGACAGCACGTATCCCACAATTTTTAGTGCATTATTGTATGGAACATGGTTTGTTTCAAAATGATGAAATACTTCTAACCATTTGTTCTCTAGTGTGATTTTTGCTGATGCCAAAGATTTAACCTTTTCCTTATCAATATACTTTTTTAATAATGATACGTCGTAAGTGTCACTTTCAAGGCTGACGCTAGACTTTTTTGCCGACACTATCAAATATAAATAATACAAGTACTGTCTGCTAAATTCATGAAATAAATAAATAAATAAGTTACCTAAATTATCTGAATAGCTGATTTGTTGACATCACTTGTTTAACTAGCACTAGCATGCAGTACGATGTGTATCATCTGAGAGACAGTTACAAAATGTTTTCGTGGTTGCCAATGCCAAAAAATGTCATTGTTCATTAAGTCCAAACGATGGTGGTCGAATTCTAACAACTGATCAACAATGCGAACTTTGATAAGCAGTTCTCAACAATTATTTGTTATTATTAAAGTTTAACATTATAAAATTAACAAAAATAATATAAAACTCATATCCTGGAGAAATAGCCACATGGCAGCCAAAAACCGTACATTCCCTTCCCGTTCTCCCGCTGTTCCCTTGCTTGTCGTGTATTCTTTCCAAAAATTGGGACTTTTTAAAACGCCATGGGACACAGGACAAATTGTTAAAAATCAGGATTGTCCTGCCAAAAGCTGGATATCTGGTCACCTTAATTTTACCTAACAAGTGCAAGGCGGAGCGGGAGAGGAGTGTGCACCTGAGTGTCACCTGCAGTGCGGTGCAGCGGGCAGGAGGTGGAGCCTGCCCAGGCCCCTGGGAAGCACCGAAGGTGGAACATGGAGGGGCAGGTGAGGGAAGTCAGGGACAGGCCAGCACGTGAACAGTCACCTGTGTCGGTGGGCAGACAGCACACAGGGGCCCAGGAGCGTCAGGGAGCTGAGGACAGGCGACAGGATCCTGTCACCCTGGTGACCCTAGGGCAGTGGTTCCTGGTAAATTAGGAAGAGAAGCTCATTCCACAGAAATAGGAATGGAGGAGTTTGGCCATGACAGGAAGCTATAGGCGAGACTCTCGTTGGCTTCAGAAAGAAAAGGTCACCCTTAGCACGAGCTACAGGAAGGGGCCCCAAGTGACAACACAAGGAGCTGCTCTATCCTGGCAGAGGCCCCAGGCACAAGGACTGACCCTGAGCAGGACGAAGAGCTCACCTTAGGGGGGGACGAGAGGGCCAGAGGAGACGTGAGCACAGGGGAGTCTGATGGAGGTCAGGAGGAAGGCGGCCAGGGGCCCCTGCAGGGACACACACTCACCTCACAGAGCCTCTGAAAGGGTCATCTGCAGAAAGCGACGGAAGGGAGGGGATGTTTGAGACACGGAGCCAATTAAAGATGATGCAAAAGATTGCCGAGCCTAGAAGGGCCGAGCTGAGTAGACGGCTCTGTGGTGGAATCCTCCCTAGAGCCTCCTCCTGCCGTGATCAGGGAATTTGGAGAAAGAAGAGGCTGCCTGGAGCCAAGTGTGGGGATCTGCTGTGTGGCCGGAGGATCAGGTGTGAGCAAACTTTCACCAAGTATTCCTTTCATGCAAGACACATGTCACTGCTGGGCGCTGTGCTGCCCCATCTACCCCAGGAGATGGAGCCGCTATCCTCATTCCTGGACGGGCTGGGACTTGGTGTAGGCAGTTATTACCATAAAGGTATAAGTTCAGTTGTCAAGCAGACCTCACCGCCCAGTAACCCAGAAGGGGCAATTGGCATGCAGAGGGTTCCCTGGGGGTCTGAGGGCAGCAGGACGGCAAAGACCCACTTGAGGAAAGTCGAGGAAACAAGATACCCTGGAATCTGAATCCCAGGGATTAGTAAACGCACTGAATCCTCAGGGAAGCAGAGCTTCCTGGGGTTATTAGGTGACAGCAATTTGGATGGGGAAAGGGTGAGTGTCAGCAGAAGGCAAAACCACAGAGAAAGGAAATCAGAAGACCTGCTGATGGACAAAGGCCCTCAGGGAGCGAGGTCTGAGCCCTGCTTAGCTGCCACCGCTGATTAGGGCCACAGGGTCAGGGGCAGGCTGTCGTCTGGCAAGCTGAGCCCACAGAGGACAAGGTCTTGAGCAGACACACCAGGTCATGGCCAAGTGGTGAAGGGCAGGCTTGAGGACAAGGGCTGAAGGCACTGCTCAGAGGCAGACCTTGCCCCTGCTAGAGAAAGAATTTCCTCCATCAGCACCTAGGATGGAAGGTCTCTGCCCATCAAATTAGACCGTTATGCACCCCCAGAGCTCAGTGAGGGTAGAGTGAGATCATGTCTGCCAACTTCCAGATTAATACAGAGCAAATGAGAGGCATGATGGGATCCAGAGGATAGGGGTCACAGGGTGCTGGCGAGGGGCCCAGGTTTGCAGTTGGCAAACGGAGAAGATTCCAGAAAGGGACAGTTAGATCAACGCCAATCACGACTATGTTCAGGGACTGCATGGGTCCCTAGAGAGGAGGCAGAGGGCCTGGGCCAATGATGGGCAGAGCAGAGACCGGAAGATCTTGGTCCCCAAAGGACTCTCAAAGGACTATGTGCCATGCAGGTCAATGACACTTGTCGTGACCCGTCGGGCACCCATGGCCCTGGTCTCAATCACCCACAGGAAGGAACCCGGCATGACGAGGATTAGAAGTGCAAGCTTGAGAGAGGCGGGCTAGCCCTTCTTTGCAGGGTAGCCCCGAGCAACCTCCGCACTAGCCTTTTATTGAGACAAAACAATACAGGTGAGGGAGTAATTAACAAATGACTGCGTGCTGAAGGCCCGGGCTCTTCTTCCACAAGGAGCACCTGGGGACGAATGGCCCGAGGTCCACCCCTCAGCTGCAGATCGTCTTGCTCAGAGGTCACCTGTCGCTTGGCGTCCCCTACAGACACTGGCTCTGCTCCCGGCTCCTGCACATCATGCCCCAAGGTCTTCCTGTGGGTTCCTGCGGCCCAGTACAGAGCACGGCCCAGTACAGAGCACGGCCCCTTGAATATTTTCACCCAGAAATTCCTTCCTCACTTTCACAAGTGTTTATGGAATGGTTCAAGGTTAGAGGGGTTCCCAGGAGGGGCATGTTGTCTCCTGTGCCTCTGAGTCATCCAGCTGCCTCCCTGGAACCTAGGGCTCTGTGCTTTCCTCTGGGACTTGCCAAGAGGCTGAAAGCTCCTCCCCAAACCCCACTGTATCCCTGTGACACCGCTGCTGCCCTGCTCTGTGAGGCCAGATCACGGACCTGCCCCTGCCTTGGCTGGTCCCCCCGGAGGGTTGAGAAGAAGCCTGTGACCTCTCCTTCTTGGGTCCTGGGTAGAGAACAGGGGTCATATTTAAAACATGTCTGGGCTTCTGGGGGACTAATACCCATTCATCTCAGAGGGTGTCCTCAGCTCTGCTTTTCATACTAGAACCAGCCTCTGATGGGGGCTCATGCTGGGTACAGCAGGACCCAGAAGCTCAGGGTGGATCTCAGGTCCATGTTCCACCCCCACTTATTAGGCTTGGGGGTCAGGTGAGCCCCCTCTGTGTGCACTGCAGGTGGAAGCCACAGAGTCTGACCAGGGTGTGACGTGACCACAGTTTGGATCGTGGAATGAACACCAGCCAATTGGAGGGCACAGCCAGCCCAGATGAGCCCAAACTCAGGTGCCCTGGAAAAGGGCGGGGCTTGCAGGGGCAGCCCGGATGTGGTCAGGCCCAGCAGGTGCGTCATCAGTAATTATTGTCAAGGCACCTGTCTCCTGCCTCAGCAGCACGCAATGTTCTGCCGTTCCTCAGCTTTGCCTGTCTTCACAGCTGCTGTGCTAATTAAATGCTTCTTTTTACAAACCCAAAAGTAAACTTTTTCCCCCTAAGACTTGGCATCATGATGGCCTCTGCAGTATAAAAACAAAACAAAAACCCAGGCATTTCGTAACCCTCCCAGGAGGCGTCTGCAGCCATATGCTCATGGGGAGCGGAGTGAGTAGGTGGCAGTGGTGAACCTCCGGGCTTTGAGTGCTTGAAATAGCCTCATAAATTCTGCATTCTCCGGAGTTCTCCAGAGAAACAGAACCCATGATATGCGTATGTGTGTAAGTATAGATGCGTATACACACAAACACACACACATAGAAAGAGACTTACTTTAAGGAATTGGCTCACGAGATCATGGATGTCTGTAAGTCTCATGTCCGCAGCAGGATGAAGACCTGGGAAGAGCTGATGTTGCAGTTCAAGTCCAAAGGCAGAACTCGCCCTCACTCAGGGAAGGTCATTCTTTGCCCCATTCTGGTCTTCAACTGATTGGACAAGGCCCACCTTTGTATTTAAATTTCCTGCAAAACACCCTCATTAGAAACATCTGGGGTATGTCTCAGTGCCCAAATGCCACATGAGAGTTTATTGCCACTCGATTGTCTTCAGAGCATCTGGGATCGGTTTTTACCTTAACCACATAGAAGCGTCTGTGTGTCTTCACAACCGTCTAAAATCCATCGTACTCTTCGAAACAGTTTCTCAAATTCAGTGAAGGGCATTCATGACAAGAGGAAATTATTTTCCCTCATCCTCCCCTTTAATCCTAAACATTATTATAAATCCAACTGCCAGGCTTTCAAAAAAAAAAAATCCAATTTGTCAACTGGAAAAGACCCAACATGGTCTGATATAACAAACCAATATAATCTAAAGGATTTGGGACGCTACCCAGAAGTCCTGAACAAGCTTTTTGATTACATTTCAGTATAGCCATTCTGCACTCCCAAGGGTCACTTAGAAGAGAGAGACCAATGTTTTGTAGTATAAAGGCTCAGTTTCCAGTGCAAAGTTCCAGATACCCACTTGTATTCGTCTTTAAGTAGGGCTGCCTTGAGAACATGGACTGTGCTCAGAGTACTTGGAATGGGCTTGTTTCAGGACCAGGGTTTTCACCTGGGGTGATATTGCCCCCTGGGAAACATTTGGTAGTGTCTGGAGACAGTTTGGGTCACAACCAAAGGGGTGGGAGGCGCCTGTGGGTACCATCTAGCAGGTAGAAGCCAGGGAGGCCACTACAAAGCCATGATCATGCAATTAGACAATCACAAGCAAATTCCCCTCAACCTGGACTCTTAGGGGGAAAACTCCCTGCGTTCCAGTGATGATGGCACGCTTAACGGAGGCAGCTAACAGAGCTTAAGCTTGTGTAAGTTTTCCAGTCCCCGGAGCAGAAAATGGTAAACTGCTGAGATGCAGATTTGCTCCTGGATGCCGTGGAAAATTTTAGATAAAGCAAATCTTTCCCTTCAGGGAGGGCATGCAGTGTTTCTACAGCATTATGGTTGTTTTCTCAGTCACTGATACAAAGAAGAGCCAAGATCAATGTCCTTGGTGGCGTCCCACACACTCACCTAGGGCAGGCAGGACAGTCACACTGGCTTTGGGCTCAGGTATTTAAATATTCTCAAAGAGAGGTCTAGAAGCCTCTTGCCAGGCAATTGCAGCCTGTTTCCCAGAATGAACCGTGTGTGCCTCAAGCTGATTAACCTCGGAGTTATCAGTCCCCACGGCAGAGGGGTGGAAAGCTGAAGAGGCAAACAAACGCCCGCCTGTGTAACAACCAGACTGCAAAGCCCCCGTAGGTGAGGGCTTTGCCTTGTCTCCCTGCCGCCTCAGAAAGAAATCCTTCCATCACAGAAGGCATGAAGACTGGACGTGAACTTGGGGAAAGTGGTCACTTCTGACCCCTGGCACTTCCCCACATCTCCAAATCCACGGAGAAGAGGACTCAGAACACTGGTGAGGGGCACGTGGGGTGCTCAGATGGACCCCAGCAACTCTGATGAGGACTGCCTGCCGTGTGCACCACCTGTTGGGAATATGCTCTTCCCCAAGGATAAGAGGCTGTCACCCCAAGGCTGCCAGGGTGACAAAGAAAATGTGCAGCCAGGACGACCCCTGCCGGCTGCCTCCAAAGACCTTTTCTCACAGGTGCCTGCTGTCATTTGGTGTCATTAAGCGAGCCAGGCACCTTCTCCCCATATGCTTGTCTGGGAGAAGAGCAAGGCGTGGCCTAATAAAGCCAGTGCTTCCCCCACTGCTGTCTTCTCTGAGCTCATGGACCTGGTTTCTTAATATCCCTTCTCTGAGCTCATGGAGCTGGTTGTCACTTAATATCCCTCGTCACACAATGCCCACTCGGCATGGGCTAATCAACAGTGTCCTGAGGCACTGGGAGGACAGCCACACTACCCTTGCCTGCCAGCAGCTGGGACCAAATCAGTTTCCTGACCCCTGGGCAGTGAGACCAGGAGGTCGACAGCTGCCCTGAGCTCCGCTTCTCTCCAGCTTTAAGAACAACGCAGCTCCAGAGACACACAGAGCTGGCTCAGAAGGCAGGACAGACAGATGAGGGGGCCACACCCCAGGCCTCGCCCTCAAGGTCGCCCAGGCCCCTGGAGCACAGAGTAACATGAGGCCCTCTGTCCTCACACCTGCCTCTCCGTGGGGATCGGGGGGCTTTTGTTTGGGGATACTGAGTGGGTTTCGTGCAGGTACCAGCTGCATCCCTCTCTCAGTTTCAGGAACAAAACGGTGCCAGAGGCCACAGGGAGGGTGCTGCACAGTCAGGGAGCCGTACCAGCTGCAGGAGGTGCAGGGACAGGAGACGCTCAGGAAGCAGCCCCTGGGCTGTACGGTGGGCCATTATTTAGTCTGTAGCATGACAGGGAAGGTAGGAAAAAATTTTTCAGTGGCCACCAACTCTGTGTCAACCTTGTTAAAGATCTTAGCACAATTTCTATATCACTTACCATTAAATCTTTCTGAAAATGCTACCACCAGGAACAGCCCCACTTTAAAGCTAAGGACGGTGAGCCTGAGCCTATCCTGCTCAGACTCTGTAGCAGGAAGGAGGCAGAGCTGACCATGGGCCGTGCCCGCCTCACTCTGTGGCCCATGGTCTGGTGGCCACCTGGGGGCTGGGAGCCAGGCTCTGCTCGGCCTCCCTTGGCAGGAAGGCCTGCACCAGACAGTCCACAAGTCCTGGGGACCGATACCTGTCAGCCAAGCCCGGTTCCAGGTACAGGAGGGACAGAGATCCGGTCTCTGCTCAAGAGGAGTACATGGTTGGGGGGGCACCCAGCACCCCACAATATGGGGAAATTCCTCAAGAAAGACAAGAGAGGGGATGTGATGCAGGAAGACCCAAGAAGAGCCACAGCTGGGGTGCCAGGCAGGCATCTGAGGGGGTGACTCTGGGCTGAGGGGAATGGGATGGTCTGAGCATCACAGGCAGAGAGCAGCAAGCTCATATTACCCCTCCCCGCCACATCACGGACACGAGGATTAGTAGGCAGGGGCCAGACCTTAAGGCCCCAGGAAGAGGTCTGGGTGTAACAGCCTCCTGGAAGGCTCTGAGCAGGAGAATGGCAGGATCTCATCACGTTTCAACAGATCCTGCTGCACCAGGGAGAAGGGCGGACTGCAGAGGAATGAAGTGGGGCCAGCTGCGGAGTGACGGGAGCTCAGACCGGGCTGGAAGCAGAGAACACAGAGGGGGTTTTGAGGAATGCTTTGCAGACACGCGCGGTGGAAGGCCTAAAGTTCACATCATATTTGTGCTGCCTTGACACTCGGTAACACCGGGAGGGAACTGAATGGCATGGCCACAGGTTCCATCCTGACCTCAGGTCCCTGCGGTTACCTACTCAGGGAGAACACAAGAATTGCTGCAAACATCTCCAGGGCTACCTGGCCTGAGTCTGTGACCAGGTCAACGTGTGGAGTTAGAGAAACACAGCCTGGGCTCAGGCTCAGCACTTTAGGGAGAGGACAAAGGAGTCGTGGGCCAGGGAAGCCTGTCTGATGGGCCTCTGGGAGGCCAGGCTTCCCGGCTGCACCTCTGTGTGGTCAGCACAGGGCTATGTGCAACTCGAGGCCCCAGGTGGGAGTGAAGGGGCAGTGGCCAGGGCTGCCTCCAGGGCAGGCCCCCTTTGCAGGACACAGACCTGCCATCCTGATCCCAGGCTCGAGGGTGGTGGAGTGACCTCCATAAGGCACTCGTTTGCCCAGGGAGTGAGACCACACTGCACTGGCACCCTCCTCCCCCCTCAGTTCTTGTCCCCGAACCCTCCTATCTCCTTGGCCCAGCTTCTCAGCCGGGCGCTAAGAAGAGTTTTGTAATTAGAGCTAAGAAAAATGTGACATCAACCCTTGCAGGGGATCAATTTCTGGATTTTGTTTTTTAAATACCACTTTCAGAATATCAAGGTCGATTTAAGTTGGATTTATGTATTTGAATTTTTTTTTTCCATTAGGACGCATTAACATTTTGCTTGTTTTTTAAAAAGCAGCAGTAAAGGTGGGACGCACCATGAGGCAGGGTGGGTGGCAGTGGTGGCTGCCCTTTCCACTTCTCTATGCCTGTCAGGGACTGAGCTGGCCGAGCCTGAGCGACCCCTTGGGACTGGGGAGCTGCTGCCAGCCAGCTGACGTCTGCTTGAGCCAGCTGCACTTCAAAGCTGTCAGCAGACTGGAGACTTCCAGGCCACCTCATGTCCCTGGCTGGAGACCAGCTGGGTCATCTTCAAGGAAAATGCAGCTGTGGCCTGCTGGGAGCCGCTGACCACATGAAGGGCTTTGGTGACTGATGGGCACCAGGGGCCACATGCAAAACCCTCAATGGATGTTCTCAACCACTTCAGCCCACTAGGGACAGACACTGCCCCTGAGGTTGCTGGACTGGGCAACTTCCCAGAAGGCACTGGCCTCAGGCCAACCCACGGAGCTCCTGCCCCCTGAGGGGACCACTTGGTGCTCAACACAGCCCAGGTATTTCCAGGCAGGAAGGTGAAGGAGACAAGACCACCTTTTCCCTCGCCCTTCCCTCTTCACTTTTCATTTCCCAGTTCTTGGACTTTTTAGTAGGGACCATCCCTTGGGTGTTAACATTTATTAACAGTTCTACCCCAAACATGCACACATCATTTGCTCTTTCACAAATGACTATAAATAACCTCCAATAGCAATCTTGCCCCAGAGCAAAGTTTTATTTCAAATTTCATTCCCTATTAAGGCGCCTTTCCTTAATAAGCCAAGTACAACTATGATTTTTAATGAGTCAGATTTCAGATTTTTTTTTTTTTTTGAGACAGAGCCTCAAGCTGTCCCCCTGGGTAGAGTGCTATGGCATCACCGCTCACAGCAACCTCCAACTCCTGGGCTCAAGCGAGTCTCCTGCCTTAGCCTCCCAAGTAGCTGGGACCACAGGCACCACCACAACGCCCGGGTATTTTTTGGTTGCAGTCATCATTGTTGTTTGGCGGGCCCAGGCTGGATTCAAACCCACCACCTTAGGTGTATGTGGCTGGCGCCTTAGCCATTGAGCCACAGGCGCCGAGCCTAGACTTCAGATTTCTAAAGTTCAAAACAGAACTTCCAAATAGGAGATAGTTATTTTCATCCCATCAAAAATAATCTAGGCTCAGCACCTGTAGCTCAGCGGCTAGGGCATCAGCCACATACACTGGCGGGTTCAAATCCAGCCCAGGCCTGCCAAACAACAACGACAACTACAACCAATAAATGGTCAGGTGTTGTAGCGGGCACTTGTAGTCCCAGCTACTTGGGAGGCTGAGGCAAGAGAATTGCTTACGCCCAGGAGTTGGAGGCTATGAGCTGTGATGCCACAGCACTCTACCCAAAGGGATAGCTTGAGGCTCCGTCTCAAAAAAAAAAAAAAAAGAAAAGAAGTAACCTAAATGATGAGGGTATTGGGTATCAGTGTAAATGTTTTTAAGCTAAAAGGAAAAAACAAGGTACCTATAATCATTAGCAGTAAACAGAAGAAAAAAACATTGCCCATGTGCAGTGGGAAAGGCCAACGAATGCAAATACAAGAAAAAAAGAGTCTGACAAGTTCTACTAGATCATAGTTTAAATTTAAATATTTAGTAGGAGATACCTTTTAAAAAATGATAAAATTCACACAGTATGCATGAAAAAAATATTATCCCCAGTACATATCAAACTCCTACAAACCAGCAAAAATGACACCAAAAGTGAAATTAAAAAATTATAAAAACAGGAAAATAAAATGGTTGGAAAACACAGAAAAATGATGGTCATTCTCACCAACAATTGGGAAAATGAAAATTAAAACAATGGGATCCAATTTCCTAACCATGAGACACATAAGCAAGTCTGGTAAATAGCACGTGGTCCTGCAGGTGGGAAAGCACTCTGTCGCCCCCTGCTGGTGACTGGGTACAGAGCGGAGCCCCCTATACCAATGGGTACCAGGGAGAACAGGCAGATGGTAAGGTCATTTTAACACACCAGAAACTACTCATGAGTAACTGACAAATTTTTAAAAATCTCACCTTTGAAAAATAAAGCCAAAGTGTGTGGAAATAAGGAAGTACACGTTCATTTCCATTAAAACAAGGAAGTAACATGAAAAATACCGATATATTTCATTATCATTTTCTGATTTGTACACAAAGTTTATTCAAATGTCACGCTTTTGTATCACAAGAATGTTTATTTTGCAAGTGATTTTTAATTCTTTAGCTACAGTGTCCTCACATTTTTACATGACTATAACTCACTTTTATAATTTTTAAATATTAGTCACAGCATTTGTAAAAAGTTAAAAGGGAAAAAGCACATTCTTTCCTCTGAATAATATCACATTCTATTTAACTTAAAGATTATTCATCTTTTGAATATCAAAAGTTGAAGCTGCTGGGGGGTCACATTTGTTTTGTAGGTCCCAAAATAGCCCTGAGGTCTGAATAAGAAAATACCTTTTATAAACTATAACAAAACTCTCACCTCAAAATAAACACTACAAAATGTACACAATTATTAATATATCTGTATTCAACATTTTTACAATATCTGTACCCCTACGGGACTTTTAGAAATGACAGTGAAAATAGGTTTACATTCAGAAAACAGAGCTTATACCAAGATGATGTCACTTGAGGCCTGTGCAAAAGTCTGTCCAAGTCTTACACTGTCATCAAGTCACTCTAGTTAAAAACACGGGACCTCAACACCCAGCAAATGCCAAGCAGAACAACCATTTGTAGAAAGAAATCTCAGTGGGGCGGCGCCTGTGGCTCCGTGAGTAGGGCACCAGCCCCATATATCGAGGGTGGTGGGCTCGAACCCGGCCCCGGCCAAACTGCAACAACCAAAAAAAAAGAAAGAAAGAAATCTCAGTGAGATTAGCGTTTACCGCTCACTTGAAGTGCGGGGGTGGGTGGGGGGTAATGGTCAAAATGCCTAGGATATCTCAAAGGCTCACAGGGTTGTTGGGTACATTTCTGGGTCTGTAGCAGCCTTTAACAGTTTCCACCAAGCGTATCCATAGCTGTCCAGCTCTAAACCAGCTTCTAGAAGTTTGGCTTAAAAGCCGGTATGAAGGTGCCTCAATTACTATGTCCCAAAACTTCATAAAGCATCAAGCCAGCACAGAACACTGCTCTACCTGGGATGGTTGGCTCCTTTTTTCTCTCCTCCTACATTTTCTTTAAAAACAACAGAATGTCATACTGTGATGAAACTATTTTTCTGGAAAGCCAAGTTGTGGTAGCACTGACTGGAGTACCGAATACTTAGGCCGACTTGGGGAAACCCCAGTGCTTCCTCAGGACAAAAAGCTGCTGCCAGGGTTAAACTGGTGCCAAATTTCAAGGGACCCAGCCCTCACCCTGCATCCAAACTGTGTGACTCTCCAAGGGAGAATCCTCTCGGGTGAGGGCCCCTCTGGGCAGCTGATGCACTTCAGAGGCAGAGATGACCCAGACCAGCCGGAGAGGTGCTGTGAGAGCGCCTGGGTCAGGACCACCTTTCAGTGAAAAGACCTGGGTCGTGACAACTCTAACCATGTTACATGCCACACAGGATAGAGGGTTCCCAGTGGGTCCTCAGGGCAAGATCCCACTGAACACAGGCCATCAAGACAGGTCACATCCCTGGGGGCTACAGAGAAGCCACAGCATCACCTGAGCACACAGCCCAGTCTCCTTTCAGCTCACTTGTGTATACGTCTATCTGTGCCCAGACACCTGCACACACACCTTAGTACACACTGTCCCCCCGGCACTGCCTGCTGCCGAGGACGGTCAGAGCACAGCAGGGCTGGGCCTTTTGCCACATCTTACTTCAGGCTGGGTCAGAGAGGACAGTGTGCCCACAGCCCGGCATTCAGCTGAGCCGCTGGAACCTTAGTCAACTCAATCCAGGTAGTGTGTGTTTTTCTTTTTTCTGTTTCTTTCAAACACAATCTCCAGAGGAATTTTTTAGTGACTTATTTAAAATGTTAATGAAAAGACATGTGAATTCCAGGGCACAGAGGTGAGTAACTGACTTGAGAGTTATCATACAGGTACGTAAACCAAGTTCCAAGCGCACCTAGAGGGCAAATGGAGAAGACTCGTTGGCATTGGGGAAAAGAACCATTTCTGTGGAAGCTCTTGGTGAGTAACAGCGCCCCACTGTGGTGGGGTTTCACCAGCTCCAGTGGTTGTCATCAATGTGACTGCCTATCCTTCCCCAGAAGCCCACGACCATCCAGACAGTTGCCTGGCTAGGGTGGAAACCAAAGACAGTCAGGAGCAGGGCCCTGGGGGACCCTGGTGGGGGGCACACCCACACCGGGTACAATTTCAAAAACAGTTACCCACAGTGGGAGGGCCAGGGTCCTGAGCCAATGCTTGGGGAGTGTGTTAGAATTTCCCCAAATATTGTAAAAGAGAAAAACATGCTAGTACTTTATCACTGAAAAGCCCGTGTTAACTCTGACCACCTTGGGAATGGCCACTGAGTGTCGGAAAAAGAGCAGGTGCAAAGCTCTGGGGTATGTGCCTGGAGAGAGGACAGGACGAGCATGGCAGGAGCAAACTTAGGTGCCAAGGCAAGCTACAAACAGATGGTCTCATCATTCTGTGTCCTGTGCACAGGAGGAAGTGCAGGCCTCTGGGGACAGTCCTAGTTTGGGTTCATCACTTACTCTGAGAATCGTTCCTTCGTAATAACTTGGTCCCCAGGATTCTTCCTGACAGCCTGGGGACAGTGGGCTAGGATGTGCCTCCCCATGGGCTTCCACTTCAACCAAGACCACCTCATCTCTACTGCAGAGACCCAGTCACCCTGACTGTGGGGAGGGAAGTGGCAGAGGCCACCTGACTTGGCCCTCCTATGTCCACAAATCCCATCTTGAACCCCTCTGTCCTCTTGCCCAGGAGGTCACAGCTGAGATGGTGAAGGCGCCACAGTTCTATCTTCATACTCCTGAGCCATCTAGGGAGGCCACAGCCCATCGGGAGCAGCGTGAGATGAGATGAGAGGTCCGTGAGGTTAAGTGCTGCCCTGCTCCAGGGCAGCAGAGGGACAGCCTTGCACCCCAGGGAATTCCAGACCAGCCGTTCCCGCTGCTCCCTCCTCCTTCCTGATGAGTTTAGTCAGGGCTGACTATGGGGAACTTTGTTCACAGTAGAAAAATCTGTCCTCCTTGCATGCTCTATGTCAGATTGGGGGGGTGACAGCTCTGGAGGGACAAGTGACAGCCAGCCTATCTGTGTCCTCCAACAGCCACCTCCACTCACCTGAGGCGGATTTCCTTATTGTTGTTGTTAATACCAGGGTCACACACACAGGAGGAAATCAGAGGCATTGAAGTGACTTCCCATCCACCCCAAAGCCACTCCAGCTGCCAGAGTCCCTAATCTCCAATAACCAAGAAAATCTCAACTGACAGGGCGTCCGGGGGTCTCACGTGTCATCAGCAGCATCAACATTCTTAGCTACATTACTTCTGTCCAGTTTAAGCATAATTAACTCAAACACTAAAAAGCATTAAACACACTTCAACTTTTCCTCTAACTATATTTATATATAAATCCCTGAGAAGGTACCTGTCAACGTGAACTTCACTATTTACAGTTAATAAACATAAAGGGTGTGAGCAGAGACCTGGAGCCTCCTCTTCTGCATGGCAGGGACTGTCATGTCACATGTCAGAAGAAAACCAGGTCTCCCTTCCCAACAAAAGGGGAAGAGGACAGCTGGGCACAATTCTAAGCCCCTCGCACAGAAGCCAGCAAGGTCTGCTGTCCATCCCCTCTGGGAGGGCTGGAGGCTACGAGATGACCTGGCAGGGACGCTGTACTGCCTCCTACGAGCCCCTTGCTATTTCACCCTTGCGGGAGGTGGTGCCACGGATGACCAAGAAACTCAGCCAAACGGAGAGAAGAGAGCACAGGAAGCAAAGGCTAGTGAGATGGGGAGGAGGCAGGGAACCCGCCACCCTTGGTATATGGGGACGCCCTACTCACTGAGCCACAGGTGCCACCTTAAGCATGGACTAGCTCATCAGATCACTCTGACCCTGACCCCACAAACCCACTCAAGGTAACTCAGCTTATGTGCTTTCAGTGAAGGCAACCAGACAAGCCCATTTCCTCTGTGTCCCCTTCTCCTCACTCCCCCTCCCATGCTGTCCCTTCCCACAAGCATGAGTTGCAGGGGCCAGCTGTGTAGACAACTGTCCGCCTGACAGTTGTCAGGGCTCCCCCGCCCCAGGGAAGAACTCCAAAGGCTGCCCAGTGGAGAACACCCCGACTTCCCTTTCTGCCTACTCCCCCCGCCCCCTCCCAAAGACAATGAAAAAACAAGCGTGAAAGCCACAACACTCTCCTTGACTTGGAAGTTTCCTCTGCAAGCGAATCTGCTTCCACGTGGCAAAAAAGAGAAATGCTGGGCCAGCTGCTCATAAGCAGAGCTGCAGAAGCTGCCTGGACCCCACTTCACGAGACCAAAGGGCAGAGCTGCGCACAGACAGGTGGCAGAGGCAGCCCCCATCTGGAGAGAGGGACTGGTCTGTACTATTCTATCGCTCCCACATACTTAAATTAAATACTTAAAGTGCACGTGTGACAGCTACTGTACAACCCATGTGGCCAGAGACTCATTAGAATCAGAATGTCTCAGTGCTCTGGAGATTCACATATGGACAGAAAGCCCCACTGAGAGCTTGGGGCCCTGGGCAAATCACATCTCGGAAACATTATAAACTCTGCATGAAGACAGCTAACCATCAGAGGCAGTCATCACAAGAAAATAAAAGTTATTTCCACACAAAGAACTCTCTGGAATGGGGATCTGGGTCTGGAGGAGGCAGCTGCCCAGTCCACTCCACGAGAATCTGCCTGAAACAAATTTGCTTCCTATGGAAGCCTGATCACCGGCTCTTCTATAAACCACCCTCAGCCCCACGTGGGTTGTTACCATCATCTGGGTTCTTACTCTTTTTGCATCTTGTTTACATTTTAAGGATATCTGAATTCAATTTCTCTAAGAGCACATGGGACTTAATTTTGTATTTCTGGCGATTAAATATGCCCCCATTTTATTAAATGATGGTTTTTCCCCTCATATCTATTTTTTAATATGTTAAAGATGTATCCAGTTTATATAAAATACTTTGCTTAAAATGAGTTCAGTTCTAGCAATAAACACGTTTCCTTGTGTACTGTTTGTAATTTGACATTATGTTTTTTTCATCCTATTACCATCTGGAAAAAGAGAGTTTCCAAAACAAGAGATGATGCAATCAGATCTGCCTGTCTCAGTGACACCATTGAGACAAGTGCTGTGCAGGTCACTGCACCTTCAAATGCAAGTGCTGGTCATCATCCAACCCAATTAATAAGAACATTCAGGGCACAGGAACCAACAAGCAGGAACAGAAGAGGGACAGCCTGCTACATGTGTTAACGCATACAGATATCCCAAATATTTATTGCTAGAAACAGAATTTTAAACAAAGCATCTTCAGACAAGTACGTTAAAACTGCCTTAAATACAAAGAGCCTCATCACTCATAAAGTGCTGCAAATTTGATAAATAATGATTAAAAATACAAAATTATACAGAAAATGCCCTCTGATAAATCAGACTAAAAATATTCTTAATTGAGGTTCTTTAAAGGGAGACTTTTAGGCAAATTGCCCATGGAGTGTACTGATTGCTTAGGGGAACTGGTTTTAGGCAAATTGGTTTGTGCCATCTCCAATCCCCTGATGCGAGCAGCCTGGACAGACAACTTGGAGATCTGTGACCCTGGGTGGGTCCGGGGAGTGCTGCAGCGCGGCAGGGCCCAAGGAGGCGGCAGCGACCTCGACCCTTCCTCACTGAGCCCCAAGTGGGTGGCGCCTTCGCCCGCGCAGCGCCGCCCCAGGCTCTGCACCCACGAGCCTCCGGCCCTCACGTCCTCTTCCTCCAGAGCGCCCCGCGCCTCTCCTTCTTTTCCTTCTGCGCCTCGGCCAGGCGCTTCTTCTCAGCCTCCTCCGCCTTCCTCTTCTCCTCCTTGGCCTCCTTGTACCGCCACTTGGGGATCTGCAGGTGGGCGCTGTCCTTGGTGCTGGCTTTCCGGGCTGGCCGCTCGGGCTGGAAGGTGGGCGCCGGCGCCTTGCTGATGCGCACCCGGGGGACCACGACGCCCGGCCGCACGCTGCTCCGCCTCAGCAGCTGCAGGGGCAGGAGGCTGGCCTTGCGCGAGCCGGCCCCCCGGCCCCCTGGAGGGTGGGCAGGAGGGGGGGTGACTCCCGAGGCCCCCGCACTGGAGACCCCCGCGCCCTGCGAGGTCCGTAACTCCTGTTGGATGCCCTCCTGCCTGTCCCTCTCCTGGGCTGGGGTGTCCTGCTCCCTGCGAGCCGCCAGGATTTCCTGCACTGCCAGTCGCCTTTTCCCCACACATGGAGGGCTCTCGGGGCACACAGTCTGGCAGACGATGGCCACGGCGGGGCTGTAGATGCTTGTGGTCATGCGGACCATGTGGTCCAGGACGCCGCCATCCTCGAGGCCCGGGCTGGAGCGGGAGGTCAGCGCCGAGCGCACGAACTCCGTGAGCCTCTGCAAGCAGTTTTTGGAGCCTGCGGGCTTCACTGCCGCCTCCAGGGGCAGCGGCAGCTCCGGTTTGTACTTTTCCCCAAACTGCTCCGGGCAAGGCCGCTCCAGCAGCCTCTGCATGAGGCGAACCGCCTCCACCCTGCCCGTGTAAGTGGCCCACTCCTGGGACGACATCCCTCGGCGGGGATCCCTCGCGTGGACATCTGCCCCTAGAAAACAAAAAACAGGAACAGGAGTGGGTGGCCGCAACTAGAACTTTGCCCTCCCAAGGAAGAGAATGGAGCAAAGTCACAACTTCCAAAACCTGAGGAATAAACAGACTCCACCCTACACTATGTGGTTCCTGGCATCTGACCCACACCTGCTGCGTTTACTGTTATGACACAGCCCACCTTTTAAGGGCTCGGTGTGATGGTTTATCTTTACTTAAAAACAAAATCAAAAACAAAAATATGCCTGAATTCAGCACCTAAATCACAGAATTTTTTTTAAGAAATAAGATCGACTGCATGGTTTCCCATCAATGGAGAGAAGGCCAGACAGCAAAGGTGACCTGCAAATCTTGAAAGATGCAGGTAGAATGTTCTAAAAATACCAACGGTGTCAGTGACCTGAGAACCACCTGCAGTTGCACTTGTCATCTCACCTTTTTTTTTTTTTGAGACAAGATCATACTCTGTCCCCAGGTTAGATGACAGTGGCATCAACAGAGCTCACTGTGGCCTCAAACTCCTGGGCTCAAGCGATCCTCCTGCCTCAGCCTCCCGAGTAGCTGTGACTACAGGTGCCCACCACCACATCCTGCTAATGTCACTCTGAGGGGACTGCTGTGGTCCTTGTGGGAAGGGGCTGGTTCTTCCCTTCTCACACGGGGTGCTCAGCTGGCCATGGGCCTGTCACCTTCACCAGATGGTGGGCTTCTTCAGGACAGAGGCCAAGTCTTCCTCATTTTCGTTTCCTCAACACACGTGGCCCTGCTGGTTAGGAGGCATGCATTTGACAAAGGCTTGTCACACAGTGAATGGCAGTCACAGTGGCTAAGGCACCTACCTAAGGCACGAAGCTGGTAATGGAAAGGAGGTCTCAGACCTGGGTCTCCTGACCTCAGCCCCATGCACTTCCTACCAGCCAGCAGGGCAGGTGTGATGGTTAGCATTAGTTTTAGTTTCTGTGTCAACTTGGCTAGGCTAGAGTACTCAGTGATTTAATCCAATTTTAATCTAGGTGTGTCCCTGAAGGTATTTTGTAGCTGTGATTAACATCTACAATCGGGGTGTGTGTGTGTGAGAGAGAGAGAGAGACCCCATAGTGCAGTGGCTTGGTCACAGCTCACTGCACTTCCAACTACCAGGCACACGTGATCCTCCTGGGCCATCCCCCTGAGCAGCTAGGATTACCCTAGCTGCCGCCACACCCAGTTAATTGATTTTTTTTTAATTTTTATACAGATGGGGTCTTGCTGTGTTGCTTAGGATAATCTCAAACTCCTGCCTCAAGTAATCTTCCCGCCTTGGCCTCCCAAAGTGCTAGGATTACAGGTGTGCCCAGCCTTAATCAGCCTTAACCAAGGAGACTGCCCTTCATAATGTGAGCGGGCCTCTTCCAATCAGTTGAAGGCCTTAAATTAAGCAAAGCCTGAGATTTCCTGGAGAAGAAATTTCCAGCTTTTGTTTAGACTTAGCAACTTAGGCTCACCACAATCACGTGAGCCAATTCCTTAAAACAAATCTCTTATTATACTCACACTATTGGTTCTATTTCTCAGGAGAACAGAGAGAGAGAGAGAGAGAGAGAGAGAGAGGGAGGGAGAGAGCGAGCTGGAAAACCTGGACTGAAAGACCCCACAGTCCCCCTCACACAGTCACTTCCTAATGAATAGCCCTGGACCACCCACTGCCCCCAAATATTACAAAGTCAAACTTCAGCTCAATGTGATGAAATCTGCATAAATTTTGACTCAGTCGTACAGAATTAATCTAGAATTGCTGTTCTATTAATTTTGGTCCAATCTCAGCCCAGAAACAGTTAAAAATCATTCTGATTTCAAGTCCCATTAGTAATAACTCTCCCAGCAAAGCAATGTAGAGAACTAGGGCAATTAACTAGTCTGTGAGCTCCTTGGGGACACAGCCGGCAGAGGCTTCTGCATTTATATCCTGCACAGACCCAGGTACCTGACATGTGGCAGCTGAACCATACTCCTGAACCCAGGGAGGTGGGGCCCTGGCCACTTCCCTGCCCGGCCAGCCCACAGTGGCCTCACGGCCTGGGCAGACTCAGCTTACCTGAGTTGGCCAGGTAACTGTCTTAATTCTGTGACACATTAAAGAATAGCCATAGTAGAAGTGTGGTAATTATCTGGAACTGGAAATCAGGGTGGAACTCATTAGCTGGAGTACAATTTATAAACTGACTAAAATGAAAAGGGGGCAGTAAAAATGTCACCGCAAAAAATAGATGACACATTAAACCTTAATTAATTGCATGTCACTTAAGAGAGGAACAAACTGCAAAATTAAAATCTTAATGAACACTGCTTGAAAGAGACATTTTTCAAATGCTAGTGGAAAATCAGAGGCAGAGCTGGCCAAACTTTCCCACTCCTCTGCCTGTTGTTCTCTTACCTTTTGGGCCAGGTAATTAATGGTTTGCTATGGGGGTGCTTTGTGCACTGTAGGACTTTAAACCACATCCCTGGCAGTGCCCTCCGGATCAATGATGTTCAACTGATGTGGAGTAGATCTTAGGTGGGCCATGACAATTTTTAAAGATCATTAAATTATTTTTGAAAGAAGTTCAAAACATTAAGTATATTCTTTTTTTTTCCCCCACTTTATCACCCTTGGTAGAGTACCGTGGCATCAGCTCACAGCAACCTCCAGCTCTTGGGCTTAGGCGATTCTCCACCTCAGCTTCCCAAGTAGCTGGGACTATATGCGCCCGCCACAATGCCCAGCTATTTTTTGTTGCAGTTTGAGCGGGGCCGGGTTTGAACCCACCACCCTTGGTATCTGGGGCCCCACACCCTACCTACTGAGCCACAGGCACCACCCTATATTCTTTTTTTTTTTTTTTGATCAATGTAATTTAAGTGTGCCATGGAAGTTTTACTATAGGTTCAAGTGTACCGTGAGATTAAAAAAAAAAGGTTGGAAAACACTGATCTAGATACCAGTGGCACTCTATCAGCTGTGACAACTGAAAATTCTCTAGACACAGGCAAACGTCCCAAGGAATCACATGCACCTAATGACTGTAATCCTGCTGCCCATTTTGCCAGCCTCCCTGACAGCTCCAAGTGGCTAAGTGACCCGTGCTGGCCACTGAGCCCTAGGGGAGTTTGCCCCCTGACAGAGCAGTGTAGCTGCTGCTTTCTGTTGGAACAAATCTCTGAGGCCTGGGGAGGGGCTGGTGGCTCTCAGGAAATCAGAAGGTGACGAGTCACCAGAAGAAAAGAAGCCAGAGCTGAGATGTCTTCAGGGAGTCCAAGGCCGGCTCTGGATGGTGACTGCCAACCTCAAGATGTCTAGAGGGGAGGAAGCTACAGACACCAGTTTTCTTTAAGCCACAGTCTAATCAGGATTTCTGTTACTTGCAGCAGAAAACATTCCAAACAGTTGCTAAAAGGGAAAAAAAAGTCCACTTTCCCTCACTCCTTCTCAGGAGCACTTGTTCTGGGAGTCACAGGCAAGTCTGCAGGACCAGCAGGAGATAGGTGGGGCGTGAAGTCTATATGTGCCACCTCCTCTGCTAACTCTCTGTCAGCCCCCAGCCCTGTGTTATCCCCCCTGCAAAGCCCAGCTCAGGTCTCCCTCCTGCCGAGAGGCCTTCGGCAGGGGCTCTCTGTGGGCCAGCCCTTGCCAGCCTCCTCCCAAGACACATCTGGCCTGTACCTTGGGTACTTTTAGGACTAATGTGAATGCGGGGTCACTGAAAAGGGCCCACACTTTAACGCAGCAGTGACAACAGGCCACCTCCGTGGCACGGAGGTGGAAACAAGGCCAGAGTCAGGGGTGGAAGGCCCAGCTGCCTTTGGCAGGACATCTCAGTCATATCTTTTACTCGTGCCGAGAGTACAGGCGGTCTGAGTCCTGGCGCCCCACAAGAACGACCTGCTCACCAGTGCACATTTTTTAGTTTCCACCCTGTTTAAATCTTACTCCCCTCCCCTCTCACTCCACCTCCTGGAGTCACTTTCCAGAAAAACCGCCCGCCCCCAAGTCCTTGTCTCCCGGGTTGCTGTTGGGGCTCGTAGGGAACGCAAGGCTTTTAGCCCTTGCTCCAGCTAGTAACTTGAAATAATTCCCCATGGCAAATTCTCAGTTCACAGGAAATACATATTTCCCTTATCGACAGAAAATAACCTGTGTCTGGATATAAATCACCTGACTTTCCAGAACCATGAGGCTTGCCTGAGCCAAGAGTGACCACCCAACTGACAATGGGAGGGAGTGGCCCTGCTCTCGTACCTCACTTTCCTTTATATCCAGAATCACAGGAAGCTTCAAAGGTTTTTTTTTCCCTACAATCATAGAACTATTCAAGGTTTTTGTTTGCTTTTGCCTCCCAAAGGCTGTGGAGCTTACACCACGGTTCAAGTTTGAGCGTGAGCTCCCTTACGCGAGACTGGAACCTGCCAACCTCCACCAGCTCTGCCCTCTTTAAAAGAAAAATCACATCTTCGATCCACTTCCCAGAGCCAGTTATTTAAACAGACCTGACACTCTGGGGCATTAATATTTCACCGCATTGACGAGATTCTGCTCATGAGCAGAGCTGACACCATTCCTCAGGAATCCCAAACCAGAAGATCCAAGCAGTTGGCTTTTCAGGACCTGGTTATACAGATTTTGTATTAAAACCCAAGGTTCCGGTAATTCTGACATTATTCTCTTCTACCTGACAAGGCAGATAAGAGCCGATCTGTGCTTGTATGTGACGAACTACAGGAAAATCTCAACAGTTTACGGGGGAGCTGAACTCACCAATTCATCATTTCTGAAAGAAAATGGTTCCTACGGAATAGAATGAAATTGCAACTCAGGTGAAGACAACACCTGGGCTGAGGAACATGCTGGGCCTGAAAGAATTAGGATGAGACGCACACTGTTTACCATTAACAGGCAGCTATGCTCGTGTGTCTGGCTTTTACAATTATCATAGGATGACCGTTCTGCAGAGACCTCTCAGTATCTTCAAACACTTTCTCACTACACATAAATGCACTTTATGCTGAGGTTGTCTATCTAAAAAGATGCTCAGTTTCTTTAAATGCTTTTTCTTAACTTAAATGGAAATAAGAAAACTTAAAAATGTCTGCACAGATTTTTAAAATATATCAACAAGCATCCTTACTGCTGTCCACAAAACCCAGGGAAACCACTCCACACGCTCTGCTTCTTTGAAAACCTACTCACACATCTACTCTACAGGGAAAACGGACTCCGCTTCTCCAGGGAAAAGAACTGTAAGTTTCCTTAGTGGGAATAGTAGAAAGTAAAACCATTCTGGCAGTTAAACACTACAACCGAAACCCAAGAGGCTCAAAAGCCCCCTGAAAAGGATGCCACATTTTTATTTTAAGCAAGAATACAGAACAAGCTGGACAGGAAGAAAGCATGCAGGGGTGGGTGATGCTCTTCTCACTGTGTCCACCTTTTCCCATTTAAATTAGTTACATCAGTGGTTCCCCACAGAAAGCAGTGTCTAGAGATGTTCTCGGTTGTTCCAACAGTCAGCTCTAGTGGATGGAGGCCAGGGATGTGGCTGGAAGTGCTACAAACTGAAGGACAGCACTCCCAACCAAGAATTATCTAGCCCCCAATGTTAACAGGGCCAAGATTAAGAAACCTCCTGAGCAGGTGTCCTCAAACTACGGCCCGTGGGCCACATGCAGCCCGCCTAGGACATTTATCCGGCCCGCCAGGTATTTTTGCCACCACTGCCTGTCCTGCTTAATAGCCAACTTGTCCCAGGGCACACAGTCTGGCCCTCCAACAGTCTGAGGGACAGTGAACTGGCCCCCCGTTTAAAAAGTTTGAGGACCCCTGCTCTTGAGTTACATGCTTATTACAGTCATTAAGTTCAAGTATCTCATCACAATATTTTTCAAAGGGAAAAATATACCATTTTTTTTTTGGAGGCAAAATCTTAAGCTGTCATGCTGGATAGAGTGCCATGGCATCATAGCTCAATCCTCCAACTTGGGCTCAAGTTTTTCTATTTTTAGTAGTGGCAGGGTCTCACTTTGGCTCAGGCTCATCTCAAACTCATGAGCTCAAGCAATCCACCTGCCTTGGCCTCCCAGAGTGCTAGGATTACAGGCTTGAGCCACCGTGCCCGGCCTATACCATATTTTTTTCATTCATTTAACAAATAACTATTGAGTAAATAAACTCACCTATCACGAAAATAACAATAGTAATCATAACCAATATTTATGAAGGCTTCATCCACACCAGGCACGTGTCTGAGGTTGTCTTTAAGTGAACCCACTCAGCCCTGTCACACCTGCCTGCAGAAGAGGAAACTGAGGCCCAGAGAGGTCAGTGACAGGTGCAGGGGAGGAGAAGGATATGAATCCAAGGTCCAGCCATTCTGCCTTCTGGGTTGTCTGACCTGATAGAGGATCCCGCAGACGAGGGCCTGGACTCGTGCAGATGAGTCTAGACTTTATGGGGAAGGGGCTCATGAAGTGGGGAGCTGGAGAGGGAAACTCGCAACAGCTAGCATCGAATCTGTACCCAATTAACAGGGGTGGGGAAGATACCGTGAACCCACTGCCCCCAAGCAGGCTCACCACACCCCGTGATCGAAAGGCGTTGCTAGAATCCTGTAAAACTGCAGAACAAATGGGTGAAACCTCTAAGAAAACCAGGGAAGGAAGGATGACGGTGAAACACAGCCCTCCACATTTTCCAGAGTGATTAGTTCAAATTAATTCACCAGGAATTGAAAAGTAAATTTCTAAAGATCTACACTCACTTCTACCCAGATCCAGTGGTGGTAAAATCAGATGAAGCTTCCACCAAACACATCGTGTTATTGCCATTTAATGAGCGGGAACCATTTCTCACTGGTACAGGACAGGCAGGGCCTAACCTCTACTGAAACTCATCTCCTATTTTTAAAAGATCAAACTGTCACCAAATCAAAAGCACAATCAATGGAATCATTTGAATTATGATCTTTTTCTTTTTATTGCATCTTTAAAGCTTCTATCCTTGTTCACGGATTTATTTTTCTTATAGTATCCCCTAAGACACGCAGGTTAAAGCAGTCAGGGAAAAAAAATTACAAAGCCAATTGTCAATCCTCTAACCCCAGACTAATTACAAGGAAAACAACAGACAGGCTCAGGTTGTACAGAGGCCAGTGTCACGACTTTTGAGTCAGAGACAACAGGGTTAAGACTAGGACCCGTCTCAGACCAGAGAGGAGTAAAGGACATGTTATAGCTAAGTGTGGGAGCTTCAGAACTGGAACACAAGACACACTGGTGGAAGAACCGAGGCCTGGGAGGACCTAGGCATCCCTGATGCTGTCCTCAGGATATCCGAGACAGGAAGGTGCATGTTGGTGCCCTCCCCAAAATTCAAACATTAGAACTTCATACCCACTGGGATGGTGTTAAGAGGTGGCACCACCTTTAGGAGGTGGTTGGGGCAGAGGGCTCTGTCCTCACGCATGGGCTTGGTACCCTGTAAAGGGGCTTGAGGGAGCCTCCTTGCACTCTCTGCCATGAGGATATAGAAAAATGAACAGGCCCTCTCCAAACATCAAACCTACCAGCATCTCCATCTAGGACTTCCCAGCCTCCCCAGCGGTAAAGCATTAAATTTCCATGGTTTATAAATTTCCCAGTCTTAGGTATTTTGTTATAGCAGCAAGAACGAAAGACACAGGGGAATTGTCACTTCTTCAGGAACTTATAGTGCCAAGCGGGATTGGCTGAACCCAGCGCCAAGAGCAAAAAGACAGATAAATTAAAATAACAAAATCAGGCTCGGCTCCTGTGGCTCAAGTGGCTAAGGCGCCAGACACATACACCTAAGGTGGCAGGTTCAAATCCAGCCCAGGCCTGCCAAACAACAATGATGGCTGCAACCAAAAAAAAAAAAAAATAGCCGGGCGTTGTGGCAGGCGCGTGTGGTCCCAGCTGCTTGGGAGGCTAAAGCAGGAGACTTGCTTGAGCCCAGGAGTTAGAGGTTGCTGTGAGCTGTGATGCCACAGCACTCTACCCAGGGGGACACCTTGAGGCTCTGTCTCAAAAAAAAAAAAAATAATAATAAAATAAAATAACAAAATTAGGCTCCATGCCCATAGCACAGTGGTTACAGCGCCAGTCACATACACCCAGACTGGCGGGTTCGAACCTGGCCCAGGTCAGCTGAACAACAATGACAACTACAACAAAAAATAGCCAGGTGCTGTGACAGGCACCAGTAGTCCCAGCTACTTGGGAGGCTGAGGCAAGAGAATCGCTTAAAGCCCAAGAGTTTAAGGTTACTATGAGCTGTGACGCCATAGCACTTTAATGAGGGTGACATGGTGAGACTCTGTCTCAAAAAATAAATAAATAAATAAATAAAATAACAAAATTAAATAGTGAGAGCAGCCACAAACCCTGGCTGAGATGTCAGCTGCTAACTGTGTCCAACACCTCTCTTGAAACTCATCTCTGAATTGATTCTCAAAATAACCCAGGAGGTCATGCTAAAGACGATCACTGATTCCACTCCAGAGTGAGGAAAGGAATTAGATTAGTTGTGTGGGATTTAACTCAATAGTTCCTTGAATTTGTACAGCCCCGAGAATTTTCAAATTATTATCATATTTTGTCTTCTGGGAGGTGGGAGAAAGCAAGGTCGTTGTTCCCATTTTACAGATGGAGACAGGGAGGAAATGTTTTCCCCAAGAAGTTGCAGAAGGCAAAAAGGTTTGCACTGTGTATCCAAAGATTTAGCCTAAGAACCTTCCAGTCTAGGACACATCATAGGAAAAGGAAGCTGCCACACACCTCCTCACCAGCAGGAAGCAGGAAGCTGGGGTGGCCTGGGCCATCCCACCAGCAGCCAACTTCAATAGAACAGTCTTGCTTTTCACATCCAAGATGGAAATACCCATTTTTGAAGAGGGATATATAGGGGGTTAGGGAGCAGGATGGTGGGCAGGGGGAAGCTAAGGAGAGAAGGAAGATGTCACCCCCTCCCCTGCTCAGCAGGAAGCTAGCAGGTGTGTCCTGACTGTGATCTCCCTCCCAGATGCCAAGGCACTTGCTTTTGGCTTTTTTTTTAAACTTAGGTGATGACAGCCACAAACCTCAAGAAAGAAATGATGCTTTTGTTACAACTTCTAACTGGGCTTTGTTTCTACAGGAGTGAGTCCCCTCAAAACATATTCTTTAAGGGGCTGCCCGGGACAGGCGGTACCTACCTGCTAGCATCAGGGCTCGGATGCAATCTGTCCGTCCCTGCATGGCGGCTTTCATCAGAGCTGTGAACCCGAACACGTTCCTCCTTTCAAGGTCAAGACCAGGGAAATAGTTCAGCAAGTAGTTGGTGATGGTGGCGTGCCCTGCGAAGAGAATTGTACACGTGGGTGGGCTTGTACTTCCACACACAGAGCCTGCTCCAGCCAGGCCTGCCTGGAGAGAGAGAGAAACGCCGAGTCATCCCCGGCCTGCCAGGCTGCTGCGTGTTTCCCTCTCCCACCCCAGGACAGAATCTCCTGGAGCCCAGGAGACTCGGGGAGGGCAAGGACGCTACCCAACCACAGTGGTGCTGTTCCGGTTCTCTCCTGTCCTCTTCAGTAGACCCTGGGGGTGAGCTGTCCCCTCCCACTGGTGAGGAGGGGAGTGGGCCTCAGGCAGACACGGAGACACAGACACAGACACGCTGGGCAGGAGGCGGCAGCTGCCAGCAGGAGATGCCAGTGCAAACAGCTAAGAGCTGCAAATGAGGGTCAGAACCATTTCTAAGTGCTCTGGAGCTTCGGGGAGGAAAAAGTCATCATCACATCATCACAGCAATAGGAGGCTGCAATTCACGCTGCACCTTCTGTTACCGCTCAGAAGTGTTAGTCTCCCTCTCCCCCCACAGGGAGTGTTGCAACAAGACCCTCAGCCATACACCCAAGTGGGTAAGAATGCCTTTTGAGAGCACAAATTTCTCTCTTTTCTCACTTTGCATCTCCAGAAAGGATCTGATTCTCTGCTCATTTCCCAGAAGGTCCACAGAGCTCTCGGAGGTGAATATGGAGAATGTTGTGTATAAGCCAGGATTTCAGGATTCACTCCCAGAAAAGCAAAACAGCCTGGAGAGTGTCCTCAGATGGAACTGTCGGGGCCACAGGAAGTGGCTCTTGGGCCAAGTGTCCATGCCATCCCAGGCCAGCTGACCTTCTTAGGTCCTGTTTGACTGTACACCAACCTCGCCTCCCCCCCTTCAGCCTGTAGAGCAGGGTCCCAACCCAGCACCCTTGACATCTGGGCCTGATGACTCTGTCGTGGGGCTGTCCTGTACACTACAGGGCAGTTGGCAGTATCTCTGGTCCCCACCAACCAGGTTATTACAACCAAAAATGTGACCAGACACTGCCAATTCACCAGTGGGGAGAAATCACCCCGTGGAAAACCACTACCTTGGAGCTTGGGCTTCACCCTCACCCTCCACGGTCCAGCCATCCCCACTCCCGGGGCCTGGCCGGGCCTCTCCTCGTGGCTGCTACCCCCGCCCCGGCCAGAGTTGGTGCAGACGCCTTTAGCTGGCTGATTTCAGGACAGAGATTTTCAACAGTGGCACCGTGTGGGATTTGGGACACAGGAGCAATGCTGAGGCCATAATTCTCCTGCCAGGGCCAAGCAGCCATGACACCTGAGAGGCTTCCCTGCGTGGCCGGCTTTGCCCTCAGACTTTGCAGCAGGGACCTTAAGGAGATGTGATGGGAACGGCCCTTCACTCATGAGAAAAGCACCAGGCTTGCCCAGGAAAGCAACCTTCCTCCAAACTGTCATGCCGAGAGGTCTGAGAAACTGTTACAGCAACAGGAGACTAAACAGCCACGGGACTGAATGAGACGTGGGATCCCGGGACAGAAGAAGGGCATGAGAGAAACCCTGAGGGAATCTGAATACAGGATGGACAGTTCGTAACAACAATGTTCAATAATTCAGTTCCTAACACTAACGTGTCAATACTGGCTCATTTATCGTGTTAAACGCATCAACCTAACCAAAGATTTAACAACAGAGGAAACTGGGTGAGGGGTACATGGAAATTCTCCGTATGATCTCTACAGTGTTTAAGTCTGAACTCTTCTAAAATCTAAAGGTTACTTCAAAAAAGAGCTGTTCAAAAAGGCCAGGATGATGTCCCTCCTCTGCAAGGTGTACCCAGTGGGGGGCTACCTCCCCAGGAGGTGTGGGGGATGGGCAATGGATAGAAGATGGTGGGGACTGACCCAGGAGGGCAGGGTGGTTCATTCAGAGGCTCCTAGAGCAGGGAATGGACAGGCCTCGGTGTAACGAAGAGAAGGAAGCCATGCTGGCTGCTGGCTCTGCACAGATGTCACATGCAGGTAGAAACAGGGGCGGTATCCCAGAGTCCCAGCCCAGCCCAGCTGTGTGTCTGCCCCTGTGTTTCCTGACAGCCACGCCCCCAAGCCCCACGTGGAAAATTTTTAACTTTTCACACTCTGAAGTCACCAACCTCACAACAAAGCCCTTTCCCAAGAGATGAGTCACCTCCTACTTCACAGAAACCACAAGAAAGAAGGGAACCCCCTCACCATCCCCCCCACCCCACACACTAGAAGCCCCTCCTCTCCTTCTCTCCTACAGAGAAAACAAGGCAGGGGGAGCCCAGGAGCCGGCTCGGTCTGGCACCGTCTGTGACTTAGTTTCCTCCTTCTCACCCCCACCCCCCAGACCCCTCCCCTCAGGGTGATTAACAGCCTGAGTTCTTCCCACTGCCTTTTGCATGGTGACTTCCGAGTGGTTCTTCTGTCTAGAGCAGAGGTTCCCAACCTTCCTAATGGTGTAGCCCTTTCATATAGTTCCCGTGGGTCACGACCCACAGGTTGAGAACCGCTGGTCTAGAGGAACCCGGACAGTGGGATGTTTACAAGCACAGACCTGAAATGCACTTACTCAGAGCCTTCTGCTCCTGCTCTGTCCCCCATCTCCCCCAGGAGAACAGGCTGGGCTGGCTCACTGCCCCGGGGAGGGGATGGGCACACACGGAATGGCCCTCAGCTGCTCACAGGCTGACCCCTCTCCATCCACAGATGCACCTTAAACCTGAGTGTAGGGTTCTTTGTCATGCTGCAGTGGCCCACAGACAGGCACACGCAGGGCTTGCTCCCTTCAGCAAGTGTAAGCCCCACAGGTCCCAGCGGGCCTGTCTTCGTGTTCCAGTCACCCATCAGCAATCACAGACTCCTCCTCAGACACCCTCCAGAGACACCCACCCTCACTCTCACTACCCACACTCTGATTCCACGGAAACCACCTTCCAACAGCCCCCAGGGATGTCCTGCCGCAAAATCCAGGGTGGTTGGCCAGCTCTCATCTGACACCCCTGCAGCATTCACCACGTCCCCTCCATCCTTGTTGGAACCATGCTCTCCGGGTATGCTACCCTTCCAATCCTCCCCCTCCTCATGGTCTTCCTGAGCTCCTCGTTCCCTCCTCCTGCAATGCCTGGTCCTCAGCCCACCTGCCTGCCAAGAGCCAGTCATGGGCTCTAAACTTCCAGGTCAACTCCCTCTAATTTGGTGTCTTTTCTTGAATTTTTTATCTAAGTATTTGTTTACTGGGTATTTCACTAAGGACATCATCCCACGAACAAACCAAACTCAAGCCATTAAGCCCAAACATCTTTCCTACTCCCCAAAACCTACTCCTGTCTCCCACATTCCATGACGACCCTCCCCTCCTTGCTGCCAAACCCTCCCAAATGCTCCTCCAGCCAATTCATCACCAAACTCTGCCATTCATGTCTCTGAACTGGGCATAATACACAGAACAGATCTGTGTAATGGGTGGTTTGCTGAAATATCTCCCCACACCTCCATCCCTCATCCAGCCACCACATCCTACTGGCTTATAGTTCTGTTCCCACTGGCCTCCTTGGTCTCACCCCATCTCCACTATCCACTTTAGCAAGAAGAACTCTCTGGTGATTGCCACCACCACCTGCTGAAAACCCTTTATGGCTTCTGCTCTTTAGATGAAGTCTCGACTCTTTAACCTGTTCACCCCCAGCTCTCGGCACCAATGCTCTCCACACAATTCACCCGCAAGCCACACACTGTCCAGTCCACTGGGCACTGTGTCTCCCCTTCCGACCTGGCCACCCAGTGAGCCACCCCTTCAGTGAAGGCTCTTCCCTGGTCCACCTGACCTGTGGTGTCTCCTCCTCCACCTTCCCACAAGCCCGAAACTTCCAACTCACTGCACGCTCGCGGCACCCACTAAGTACATGTTTGTTAGATGAAAAGGCTGAAAGATTCCTACTTCCCTCTGGGGAAAGTTCACGTAGTGAAAGGCCTCTAGATACCAAGCCATAACCCACACCACCTACCACCACGTGAGCAGCACGAGTGTCCTCACTGATTCATCCAACATTTTCTTCCTTTTTTTATTTCAAGTTAATGTGAGGGTACAAACAACTAGGTTACAGTGCTTTTGTTTGTTAGGTAGAGTCACTCTCACAGTTGTGTCCTGTACCACACACCCTAACACTGTGCTCAGTAAGTGGGAGGCCACCAATCCCCTCCTCCCTCCCCTTTCATCCGACATTTTCTTCAGTGCCAGTTAGGGCTGAAAATATTTCTGTCAACTAAGAACACAGGGACAAGTGAAATGCATATGCCTTTATCCAGGCGCAGAAAACAGGCAATAAACGCTGCTCTGAAGGTGGAAAAATGTCACAACATGGGGTTATATGAAAACTCTGCGGGTTTGACCCTGGTACTCAAAATGTGGTTCTCCAGGCTAGGCCAGTAGAGGGCGCTGTCACACCAGCCATGCAGCAGTGCGCCCTTCCGGGAATCCTGACCCAGGGAGGAGAAAATGCGGCATGGCCCCGGGTCCTTGCAGTCCTCACCCTGCCTGACCTTGAGCTGGCCCCGGGCTCCCTCCCGCCCGCTGTGGCCGGTCAGAACAGCTCAGAAAACTGGCACTCACAGGAAAAGGCAAGGCAATGGGAGGAAACCAGATTCACTAAATTCTACCAAACACTGAAACAGCAGAAACCAAGGAAAAAAAAAAGCACTTCAAAGAAGCACAGAAGAGTCACAGTGCGGTCAGATTAAGATCGTGATCATGTGCAGTGATAATAAAATAAGATAAATAAAATGAAAAGGCATTTATTCCTGGCTTCCAACTCAGTTTTAAATTCTCCTCTGAACTGGGTCACCCCGGTCACACTCCTGAGCCCAAGGCCACCACCACTCAAGGTCTGTGGCCACTCTGTCGTTGGGCAGCATAAATAATGCTGGGCTGGCTCTCAGCACATCTCCAGAATTGTAAAACTAAGTTCAGGTAATAGCAAGTTGCAAAGACACATCTACTTACCCCTAAACAAGGCCCAGGGACCCTAACGTGACCACGAGTTCAAAGAGACCCAGGCACGTTCTTACTTCACCATGCTCATTACATTCTGTTAAAGGGGAACAAGGAAACAGAGATGACCCCAAAAGTCCACCCATGGAAATTCTAATTCATGTCTTTGGTTATCTTATTTTACTATTGTGAGGGAAGAGGTGGTGGAAGTTGAAATCATTGGCTAAATGAGATTTAGAGATTACATGAGGACCGATTTTCATACAGTCACTCCATTGTAAAGGCTTTTGGTTGTATTTCTATTATGTCTTAAATATCCAAGGAGATTAGACTTTTTAGAGAACACCCAAAAGGCAGATCAAGGCATTTGCATCCTAATTTATACTCACAAAGCCCAGTCCAGGAGAACGCAGGAACTCCCAGCTCTCAGTCACCAGCCCAGTTGCCATAGCAAATAATATAAACATATGGTTGCTTGAAAATTGTGCTTATCAGTACTGATGCTGCCTAGGGTGATTGTTGCCTAGACCAAGTCAATCTCAGTCATTATTTCGGCACAAAACTCTGCTGGAGCCTTCTGGAAATGTTTTCCTGTCTTTTAAAAAGGGAGGCAGACAGAAATTCACTCCACTTCTCTTAAGCCCTTGAGTGGTATGTCATAAAACCGGGTAGCTTAGAGCTGCTGGGGCCACCTTGGAACCCAGGGGGAGGCAGGACAATTCTGAGAAGCAGCCCTGGATCCAGATATCACTTGGTGAAGCAACCCTCCCACTGTCACCTTTGGACAGCGGGTGGTGCTACAAGGGAAGGCGGTGTCCTCACTGTTGAAGCCAAAGGCCTAAAATGAGAATCATTTCTAGGCTGAAATGAGAATCAGAAAATGCAGCTGAAAACAAGAAACGTCCATTCTAAGCTGGCAAACACTGAACAGACTGATCTCAGCCAGCAGTGGCAAGAAGGCTCTATCTAGGATGCTTGTGGAAAGTATAAATTGGTGCCTCTCTTTCCAAAGGCCACTTGGCAGCTAGGTATTTAAAAGGTGCGTGCCTTTTGGCAAAGCAATTCTGTTCATCAAATCTCTCTGCATTTCTTCTCCTTCCTTCTTTGCTCTGGTTTTGGCCCCTGGGGGCTGAGCTGTGCCAACTGCACCTGCCGAGTTTCCTACCCTTGAGGCTTCCAGTTTGCACAGGGGTGCGGAGTGGAAGGAGGGGAAGGATTCAGCCCTATTACCCACCTCCAGGTCCTAGCTGAGGGTCAAGCCCTCGCCTTAACTCTTTATTTTCTTAAGAAAGAGTCTTGCTCTGTTGCCCAGGCTGGAGTGCAGGGGCACAATCGTATCAAAATCAAATCTTTACTTGAAAAGAGGATTATTTTTTTTTTAAGAGACTCAGTCCCTGTTACCCTGTCAGAGTGCAGTGGCATCATCACAGCTCACGCAGCCTTGAATGAGCAAAGCACGCTCCATCCTGCCTCCCACTCAAAGTCCAGGCAGCTCACAGGAGCCACACAGTCATGTACAGGGTGGCAGGGCTTCGAGAACCTGCAAGGCTCGTGAACACAGAACAAGCCCAGCGATTGTTACATGAAAAACAATCTCTGCTGAATTACCCGGTCACATAAATAAGCAGCACATGTGCATACATGTGTTTGCAAAGCACACAAATGGCCTGGAAGGGCGGGGTGCCTGCTGGGGACCACTAGGAGTGTCTGCAAGCATGAGAAGGGTCCTTTCTCTCGCTCAGATTTCTATGGTGGTTTTTTACTGTGAGCACACATTACCAGACAACACTCAGAATTAAAAAAATTAGGGCGGCGCCTGTGGCTCAAAGGAGTAGGGCCATATATTGGAGATGGTGGGTTCAAACCCGGCCTCAGCCAAAAACTGCAAAAAAGACAAAAACAAAAAAAAAGAATTAAAAAAATTACCGACTAAGCCAGGCACAGTGGCTCATGCCTGTACTCCTCGAAATTACCAACTAAGCTGGACATGGTGGCTCATGCCTGTACTCCTCGAACTATGAAGGCCAAGGTGGGTGGACTGCTTGAGTTCAGGAGTTCCAGACCAGACTGAGCAAGAGTGAGACCCCATCTCTACCAAAAAACAGAAAAATTAGCCGAGCTTTGTGGTGAACACCTGTAGTCCCAGCTACTTGGGAAGCTGAAGCAAGAGAATCGCCTGAGCCCAAAAGTTTGAGTTTGCTGTGAGCTATGATGATGCCACAGCACTTTACCATGGCAACAGAGTGACTGTCTCAAAAAAAAAAAAAATTATTGAGCAAATAAAGAAAACTGGTCGTGGAATTGGGTTAAAAGGGCACATCACTGATTGAGCCCAAGGAGCCTCCCTTTAGTAAAACAGCACAGGAAGGTCACAGGCAGAACCTCAGTTTCTTTCCTTTATTTGCACTTTGATTCCACCAGCCTTATGTCCCTCTGACAACATCTCACTCAGACCGTGAGATGCAGGCTGTTAATGTCCACTGCGGGGGTCCCCAGCTGCCATCAGGGCCTCAGTCTTCAAAATGGGCTTCCTAGACCAGCGGAAGCAGCACCACCCGGGAGCTTCCTGAGAGATTCAAAGAATAACACCAGGGACAGGGCCTGGCAGGGTGTGTTTTAACCAGATCTGTGTCAAAGCTCAGCTCAACCCAGCACAGGTGAGGCTGATTGGCTCAAGGCAGAGAGCCAGGCTCCAAATCAGTGATCTTCAACCAGTGTGCCATGAAGGATCTTAGGTATGCCCTGAAAAATTTTAAAGATCATTAATTACATAATTTTCAAAAGAAGTTCAAAGCATGATAAGTATATTCTTTTTCTTTTTTTAGAGAGACAGAGTCTCACTTTGTAGCCCTCAGTAAGTGCTGTGGCATCACAGCCCACAGCAACCTCCAGCTCTTGGGGCTTAGGCAATTCTCTTGTCTCAACCACTATATTCTTTTTTTTTTAACTTTGTTTTGGTTTTTTTTTTTTTTTTGGTCGACATAACTTAAGTGTGCCATGGAAGTTTAACTATAGTTTAAAAAAAAAAAAAAGGATGAAAAACACTGCTCTAAGGTAACCAAGTCCGTGGGGAAAGAGGCAGCCCTTGGAGGTTCAGAAACAAATTAGGGGAAAATCTCTTCCTCACATGGAGGCAATTAAGACAAACAAGGAAACGCTTTTGAAACTGTGTTTGTTTTTATTTTTAAGTGATGTGAAATCCCTCTCCTTCCTCCTCTTTATAGCATCCTTGACAGCTCAGCCCCAAAGCCTCACCGAGCACAGCAGCCCCCAACCCCCCCACAGGGCCTGGTGGGTGTCTGGGGTTTGACTCCCAGGTTGTGGGGGGTCTACAGAGACAACTACACATGGGGCTCAACAAATCAGCAAACGGGGGAGGAGAGTGGAAGCCAGGGAAAATGAAAAACCTTAAAAACAGAAAGAGAACACACATTATCATAATGATTCTTTTAAAAAGAAGAAACTCCATCTCAGCATCATAGTGGTAACAGTGGTTATCTCTAAAGAGCAGAATAGGAGAGCGCCAGGAGTGGGCTGGTAATAGATCTTTACCCTCAACTTTAATTGCTTATTTAGGTGTCTTTCACTCAAACATAATATATCGTGTATTAAAATTGGCCTCCAAGAACATCACCAGGGCCTCGGGCAGGAAGTAGCAGAGCAGCTATGGCACTTGATGGCCTCCTGCTGACCAGGCAGGAGCCTCAGTGCGTCCCTGTAAACTGCCTCTCAATGCACGGCTGCAATAGCTCTCCCAGGACAGCCCAGATCTTCTAACACGTCCTGGTCATCCCATCCTGTGCCCTCTGGAAGGGCAGCTCTCCCTCCCGACCAGAATACAGGCTCTGTCTCCTGTCCCAGCTTCCTACCTTCTAGGGTCTGAATGTCTGTGTCCCTCGAGTTGATGGTCTGGGAAGTAGAGTCTTTGCAAGGTGATTAGGTCATGAGGATGGAGCCCTCATAAAGAGGATTAGTGTACTCATGAAAGAGGCCCCAGAGAGCTCCACAGCCCTGCCACCATGCAAAGTCACGGTGAGAAGCCATCTGTCCACGCACGACAGGCCCCCACCAGATGTGGGATCTGCAGGTGGCCAGTGCTTGGGCTTTCTGGCCTCCAGAATTGTGAGAAATAAATGTCAGTTGTTTATAAGCCACTGAGTTTATGGCACTTTGTTTCAGCAGGCTGACCAAACTAAGACACTATTTGTGACCAGATGAACAGGTAGAAGCCAGCAGGGTGGCTGGAAACCATGGAGAGATAACATCAACTTGTCAGAAACATTAGGAATTTCTCCTGATCCTTAAGTGGAGCACAGACATAGGCCCCTGCAGAGGGAGAGGGTAGGGGATTACACCGGTTTAAACGGACTTTAGAAAAATTCCAGCAATTCCCACCACACAGAAGGGTGAGGTCCACAGGGATGCAATGAGGCCCACTGATGCCAATGTTCAACATCCAGGCCCCTGAGGCCCAGCAGGGCAGTAAGCCCACAATGCCCCTTTCTCCCAGAGGTGACACCAGGCAAAGGGGGCAGGGGGGGCCAACCTTGCTGATCACAGCCAGCCCTGCCACATGCAGTTTGGAAGTGAAACTGTATAGCCCGGGGAGGGGGGTCAGCTGCTGGGCCTGCATCTGGCCCTGGATCCTTCCTGCCACACCCCAGGCTGCTGGGCCCTGAGCCTGGGAAAGGGCAGGAGCCGTCCCTCCTCCCTCTGCCAGGCCCCCTCCAATCTCTGACGTCATCTCTGACTTAAGCCAAGCACAGGGTGTGAAGCCCTGTGTGAAGATGAGCAAGCGGAAAACCCCCGGTTCAAAGGAAGGAGATGTGGGCTACAGGATCAGGCCAAGGCTGCCGACTGAAACATGCACTGCAAGGAACAGAAGAAAGTCGTTTCAAATGTTAACAGCTCATCAGCTTAGAAAAATTCAATAGGTCACTGAATCAACAACAAGCATAAGCCTGCCTTTGTGAGAAGGGGATGATGTGGAATCCAAAGAGACTACATAAAGATTTTTAAAATGTAATTGAATTTTTGAACATGGTACTCTTAAGACCAAGAACCTATGGTAGAAGATGTCTGAAGAAAACAAAGAACTACGAAGAAGTCTGAGCTTTTACTTAGCAGGTTTGGTGTTGGCAGGAGGGGTGCCATTGTAATTTTTGACTCCTCTGTCAAGAAAACCTGTCCAAAAGAGGTGACAGGGTCCCTTTTGCCCCAGTGGAGCTGGTGCTGGCTGCCGTCCAGGGAACCCTGAGGGCATCAGCTCTGAAGGGATATGCCTCCTTGTCTACTGGCCAGCTGTCTCACAACTTGTTGATGGGTCATGAGTTAACTTGTATTTTCAAGCCTAAATGCTGTCGATCTCAAGTTAACTTGTGTTCACACTTGCACTAGCTATTGCAATTTTTTTTTTTTTTTGAGACAGAGCCTCAAGCTGTCACCTGGGTAGAGTGCCGTGGCATCACAGCTCACAGCAACCTCCAACTCCTGGGCTCAAGCAATTCTCCTGCCTCTGCCTCCCTAGTAGCTGGGATTACAGGTGCCCACCACAACATCCAGCTATTTTGGGGTTGCAGCCGTCATTGTTGTTTGGTGGGCCTGGGCTGGATTCAAACCTGCCAGCTCAGGTGTATGTGGCTGGCACTGAGCCAATATTTCTCTTTTTTTTTTTTTTTTCCAGTTTCTAGCCGGGGTGGTGATATGGGGCTGGCGTCCTACTCCTTTGAGCCATAGGCATCACCCTGCTATTGCAATTTTTAAAACACAGGGTAATATAGGATACTGTAAAAGCTTTCTTGAGTATGTCACTGAAATAGTAGCCAGGGACATGGGATAGCTTCTTTATAAAATTGCCGGTCAACAATGTGTTAAGTAGTAAAACTATTCACAGCAAGGCAATGGCATTGTATCTGGTAGAGATACAATTTATTCCTATTGTAGCTCAGGCTGCTTATAGCAAAATATAGACTGGGTGGCTTAAACAACAGACATGTATGACTCCCAGCTCTGGGGGCTGGGGAGTCAGAGATGAAGGTGGAACAGACTAAGTGTCCAGTGAAGGTCCTGTTCCTGGCCTGCCCACAGCTGACTTCTCACTGCGTCCTCAGGAGGTCAAGGGAGAGAGGGCTCTGTTCTCTTCCTCTTCTTATGCAGACACTAAGCCCATCAAGGAGGCCCTGCCCTGAGGACTTCATCTAAACCTTTAGCTCCCCAAAGCCCCACCTCCTAATGCCATCACCATGGGGGTCAGGGAGCCACACATCCCAGTACAGAAGAGATGACTCTGACACTGCATCTTACTGCCTTACAGGACACTGGTTTCACATCTGCTGGCAACACATCCCAGCGTTTGTGATTGCCTCTCAGGGTCCATCCTTCAAATTGCCTGGACTTAGCCATCTCACTGGTCCTTCATTAATCAATGGGTGTTCACTTCACACTTGCATGGGAGTCACAATTTTAAGCTCTCAAAAATGATCCTTCAGTATCACTGCTTTGTGCATGTTCATTTCAGGACAGAGGAAAATGAGTATGTTGAGGTTACTGGGAACTAGGGTTCCCACGGAGGAAAAATGGAGAAAAACCAAGGGAAAGCGGGGGAGGAAGACCGTGGTGTTGCACCTGAATTGGAGGGAAACTTATTTTGTAAACTCTGCTCACTGCGTCACCTAGAAGCAATTACACCAATGAGCCCCTCTAGATCCCACATCTTGGTTCCTAAATGCCACTCCCCAGGACTCCTGGAAGAAATGGCAGGTTGCAGAGATGGGGCTGGGGAAGCCCAGGGAGAGCCTGGGGGGCTCGGTGTGCCACACACGGAGAACGCACTCCCTAACTGACGGGGAAGTGCCCAGGGACCCTGGGCCATCTTAGGGGCTTCCCACGGGCCAGGTTAGGGACAAGCCAAGCACTGCAGAGAATAATGGAATTATTAAAGTAGAACACTCTGAAATTTTTAAACTGAGCATTCAATGATATTCAGAAACAGAGCAGAGCTAAAGAAAGGTTCTTCTTTGTACAAAAATGCCAGATGACACACACAGAGAAAATAGAAGAACACAGTCCCTCCGTGTGGCTCTGCAGATGACTTGTTAATCGCACAACGGTGACGGATGCCACTGTACCCAACCACTTGTATTAGCATCATGAAAACTGGAAAACAACCAGCTTCTCAAGGAGACACTGACACCTCACGGCCAATGCCACATTCTTGCCCAAAGTACAAAACCTGAGTCTAGTCCTGAAGCAACAATCAGACAAACCCAGACTGTGCAACGTTCTATAAAACAACTGGCCGTGACGCTTTAAAAATGTGAATTTTGGCTCGGCGCCTGTGGCTCAATCGGCTAAGGCGCCAGCCACATACACCTAGGGTGGCAGGTTCAAATCCCCAGCCCGGGCCCACCAAACAACAATGATGGCTGCAACCAAAAAATGGCCGGGCGTTGTGGCGGGCGCCTGTGGTCCCAGCTACTTGGGAGGCTGAGGCAGGAGACCTGCTTGAGCCTAGGAGTTGGAGGTTGCTATGACTTGTGATGCCATGGCACTCTACCCAGGGGGATAGCTTGAGGCTCCATCTCAAAAAAAATAAAAAAATAAAAAAATGTGAATTTCCTGACCAAAGCCAGCTCATAACTCACAGGGCCCAGTGCAACAAGAAATACAGGCCCCTTCTCCAGAAATGATGATTTCCAGACAGCGATGGCAGCAGACCACACCAAGCAGGGGGCCGGGCGAAGGCAGGGTCCCTTCTGCTCACACAGATCATGGTCTATGAAACCTGCCCTGTTCATGTGGACAAAAAAGGCACGTCCCCATTCAGGACCAAGGACGAAGGACGAAAAGGTCAAGACAACAAAATGCAGTACCTGCCACTTGACTCCATCCCCAATTTAAACACCCGCAAACCCTGTAAGACTGTTGGGAGAGGGGGCGCTGGGGAAATCTGACTACAGGCTTTAGAGCAAATTTTATTGTATCAGCGTTAAATTTCTCAGGTATGGTAATGACACTGCGTTACATAAAAGAACATCCTTGTTTCAAGGAGACACGTGCTGCTGTATTTAGGGGTGGGTGTCTGCAACTTACTTTCCAGGGGTCAGCAGAAAAAGAGCCAGAGGCAGAGAGAAAACAAACTGGCAGAACTGCAGACTCCCATCGAATCTCAGGAGTCACTTTTCTTTCAATTGCTGGATTTCTTAAACTTTTAGGGGAGAATTCACTTGCCAGCTCAGAATCTCTAAGGAAAGTAGTGAGCAATGGCATAAAAACAAATTAATGGGGTTCTACATAGAACGAGGGTTTTCACAGATCTTGGAATAAAAAGGATGAAGGAAAGAAAAAATGAGAGGCCCAGGTGATCCCGTCTCCAGGTGAGAATAAACACCAGGAGGAAGGGAGAGCCAATCAGGGCGGACACAGGCCTCAGAGAGAGAAGAGAGAAAAATGGTTCCTAAAGTCAAATGCACACCACCATACGTCAAAACACACAAACTTTAAGTAATTGAGATACACGATGGTGGGGCTTTTTGTTTTCTTCCAATGTTAAGGGCAGGGGCAGGAGATAATTGAAAGTATCAACAAAAATGCAAAAAAGCAGGCTGGGTCAGACTATTCTACAGAAGAGGAGGAGAGGAGAGGGCAAAATATGGTGCCTGATATTATCATTCATGTGTGAATACAAAAGAAAAACTCTTCCAAATGCACAAGAATTCACAAAGTCCATCATCGGTACTAAACCACAGCAAGTATCTTGAAGATATTTCAGAGATCTTTCACAAATCACTAAGAAAATAAATCTTTTTCTTTTTTTTTTTTTTTTTGAGACAGAGTCTCAAGCTGTCACCCTGGGTGGACTACCGTGGCATCATAGCTCACAGCAACCTCCAACTCTTGGGCTCAAGTGATCCTCTTGCCTCAGTTTTTCTATTTTTAGTAGAGACAGGGTCTCGCTCTTGCTCAGGCTGGGCTCAAACTTGTGGGCTGAAGCAATCCTCCCGCCTCTGCCTCCTAGACTGCTAGGATTATAGGTGTGAGCCATCGTGCCCAGCCAAGAAAATAAACCTCTTAATCGTACATTTTCCTGATCTAATCCCTGTCCCTGGCTCTCACCATCCAACACTCTTGATAACCCCCATGTGCACTTTGAACAGCTCCATTCTCTCCCCCATGAAGCCTCTTCACTCAGATTCCACAGCATTTCCAAGTTCTGATGCCAAAACCACCCCCACATTTCTCTAACTCCCTATTCTTTTACTTATATGCCCTTTGCTGTTGGTGTTACCCCCGGTTCCTGAAGCCCTAAAGCCATCCCAGCCCCACCTGTACTCCCACATCACCTGACAAATGGCTTCCTGCCCTTCTCTGAGCTCTGAACCCCTCCCCACCCCGTCACCACACTGCAGGACCCCCACGCACTGTGTCCACATCTCTAGTGATCTCGTCCCTGCCCTCCTCTCATTTCTCCTAAACACACCATCCTATGACCATGCCAAGGTGTGTGCCGTCCCCCAGACACACTGTTCCTGAGACCTCCCATCTCCCTCTTGGCCCCACAGCCTTGCGATGCCCTGGCTAAAAGAGCCGGCCTCAGACTTCTTCAGCATCCCCCTCAAGCCCCTCTTCTGAGATCCAGACAGTGCTCTCGTCCCAGGACACTGGGCACACCCCTCCATCAGAGCAGACAGTGCCCCAGAGCCTGTAGAATGACCCACAGAGCCGCCCTTCACTGCTCCCCTGCACCAGACCCACAGGGAGAGACAAATGACAAACCCACAGCCCCCCAAGTGCCTCACAACGTCCTTCCCTCTCTCGCTGCTCAGGAGATGTGACGGGGGCTTGCTAAGGTGAAGCTTCCTGCTCTGACCCCTGCTGACCACAAGCCCAGGTTCCAGCCCCTTCTAAGTTTGGGGCGCTCTCTACCTTTTGCATTGTGATTGAGAAGCAGGATACACAGACCACCTCCTGCTATGGGGGTGACATCACCAGACACTGGCTTTTCCACCTCTCCGCCTACCCCCGTCAGATCCACCCAGGCTGGCTTTGACACAGGAGCTGGTGAACAAGAAGGGACACCAAGGCTGCTCCCTGGAGCAGCAGCTGACGCATCCCTACCAGAATCAACACAGGGGTGGTCTGGGGCACCCCCTGCCTTCCCAGGCCTGTGTGGGATTCTCAGTGACTCCCGGCAGCCTGGCGCTGCCTCACCTTCCCTTAAGTCACAACTATGCTTCCTGGCTCAGCCAGAGGCAGCGTCCTTGCTTACAACTGAGAACCTGAGTGATGAAATAGATACAATCCTAACAGACCAAGAATTCTGAAAGGGGTCAGTTGTAAACTGGTCAAGACCAGTTACCAGCAAAGAGACAAGCCCAGCATTCACGATGGTCTCCAGAAATGTGTGAATACAACAGAGGAGCCCGATGCCCTCGGCCATGTTCACAGTAGTGCTGGCCTCCCAGGGTGACCCGTACAAGCTGATGGCTGTGTGCCTGGATACACGTTTACCAGCTCTTGCTGGTAAGCTCTCCCTGACTCAGTCTCCCCTTATTACACTGACATGCTAACAGCACTCAGAAAGTTACTCCCTGCATTTCTTTAGACCAGGCATCTTCAAACTATGGCCCACGGGTCACATGCGGCCCGCCTAGGACATTTATCTGGCCTGCCAGGTGTTTGTGCCGCCACTGCCTGTCCTGCTTAGCAGCTGATTCGTCCCAGGGCCCACAGTCTGGCCCTCCAACAGTCTGAGGGACAGTGAACTGGCCCCCTGTTTAAAAAGTTTGAGGACCCCTGCTTTAGACCTACAGATACATGATCACATTAGGATTAAAAAGAAGCAATCTATATGCAATGGGCAAGTCGCCTACTGAATGTGTCTCCATCCATAGTTAACTATCACTAAGCCCCATATCTGTGCCTGGCCCACCAGTGGTCCACCTGCATCGAGCCCCCCATCCCCAACCCCATCTTTGAGAGCTGCAGCTGTGATGCTTCGGGTGAAGTAGCTTCACAGCCAAGGGCTTTGGCCGGTATCAGAGCTTGGTTGCCCACACGAATTCTGCAAACTGTCCTGAATGCTTCAGGAGGATGTGCACCCACAGGGAACAGCCCTTCCTGGGCCTCTCAGAAGCAGGACTCAGTTTGGGATGAGTCCCGCCCTTGGGGCATCAAGGGGTGCTCTGGCCAGGGCCCAGGGCAGGAAGGGGGAAACCAGCTCTTACCTGCCTGGGAGGCTGTGATGAGGGCCGTGTTCCCCTCGCTGTCCTGCCAGTTGACGTCAACGTGGGGACACTCTGCTAGGGCCACCACGGTGTCCACAAAGCCATGGTAACAGGCAACAATGAGGCCAGTCTAGGAAAGAAAGAGGGAAGAGGTGAGTGGGGCAAATCCAGGGCATCACCCACTGGCACAGGGGCCCCCGAGGGGCACCCACTGCCCTCCAGGTGGCCAGACGAGTGGTGGCCAGGGTGCCGAGCGCCAGCTCTCACAGGCAGGCTAGCGTAAGCCATGGTGTGCGCTTAGGTGTCTGCTGAGCACTGCCCGGGGCCCCAGGTATGGGCAGCTGAGCAGCTGGGGGAAAAGACTACGGAGCCCATACAGGTGTTCCATTTTAGAGATGAGATCCTACCCTGTCACCCAGAGGCACAGTCACAGCTCACTACAGCCTCCAGCTCCTGGGCTCACGCCGTCTTCCTGCCTCAGCCTCCCAAGTATCTGGGACCACAGGCACAAGCCACTACACCCAGCTAATTGTTTTATTTTGTTAGAAATGAGGTCTTACAGGTTGCTCAGGCTAGTCTCAAATTCATGGCCTCAAGCAATCCTCCCACCTTGGCTTCCCAAAGTTCTGGGATCACAACAGTGGGTCACTGGAGCCCACACATTTAAAAGCACCAGGGTGTGTCAGGCAGCACACAGGGCAAGGGAGGCTGTGAGTGCGGCAAGATGCACACAGTCAGGGCTGGCTGAGGAGGTGATGGGGGCCGCAATGTGCAGGAGGTGAGGCGACAGGGAGGGGCTCTAAAGTGCCCCCAGCAGAGCAAACAGCTCAAGCAAAGGTCCCCAAGTCAGGACAGGTTCCGGACCATCCAGGGAACAGTCCGGTGCCAGTGGGTTTGCAGCAGAGTAAGTGGGAGCAGGAGGACCCCACATCCAAGGAGCCGCAGAGCACTGGGAGGCCGCAGCCAGGCTGTAGGGGTTTACTCTGAGTTTGGGGAGCATCCTAAGTGGTCCTGACTGGTGAGGAGGGCTGTTCTGGAAACACAGCCCCTTCCTCTCGGTCTCTCTCATGCCCCTCCGGCCACCTCAGGTAAGGCTTCCCAAGATACAGTGGGCCTCTGCCAAGAGCAGCCTTGGCCTCCACAGAGAGTGGCATAATCTTTGGTCAGCACTGACGATTATCATGAAATAAAAAACAGACAATTAGGGCAGCGCCTGTGTCTCAGTGGATAGGGCACCAGCCCCATATACTGAGGGTGGCAGGTTCAAACCCAGCCCCACCCAAACTGCAACAAAAAAATAGCCGGGCCTTGTGACAGGCACCTGTAGTCCCAGCTACTCGGGAAGCTGAGGCAAGAGAATTGCCTAAGCCCAGGAGGTTGCTGTGAGCTGTGGCACCACAGCACTCTACCAAGGGCAATAAAGACTCTGTCTCTATTAAAAAATAATAATAAATTTTTTAAAAATAAATATATACATAAATAGACACATAAACTCAAGATTTCAGAATGACAACAGACACAGAAGCAGTGACTCTGGTCTTCACATAGACTCACTTTACTATCAAAAATCTTCACCTTCGGGCTCAGGGTCTGTAGCACAGTGGTTGCAGCGCCAGCTGCATGCACTGAGGGTGGTGGGTTCGAACCCAGCCCGGGCCAGCTAGACAACAATGACAAATGCAACAAAAAAATAGCCAGGCATTGTGGTGGGTGCCTGTGAGCTGTGATGCCACAGTACTCTACCCAGGGCGACATAGTAAGACTCTTGTCTCAAAAAAAATAAAAATCTTCACCTTCATCCCCTCCCTTCTGGGGTCTGTTCCAAACGACTGGCATTTCCATGTTTAAATTCTCTTCTTTAGCTGAAGACTCTCAGGTGCCCCCACTGAGAAGTGGAAGGGGAAGGAGGGGCTGCCTTGGGTAACCTGATCACCCTCTCTTACAATGACTGTAACTAGGGTTTAAAAAAGGCAAAGGCTAGCTGGGCGTTGTGGCGGGCACCTGTAGTCCCAGCTACCAGGGAGGCTAAGGCAAGAGAATCACTTAAGCCCAAAAGTTTGAGATTGCTGTGAGCTGTGATGCCACAGTACTCTACCAAGGGCAACATAGTGAGACTCTGTCTCAGAAAAAAAGGCAAAGACCACCTGCTCAGTTGACAGAAGGCTACTTGCAGGTGGCTCCCTAAAGGCACGGATAACTTACTTTTTATATTATAAGGAAAGCACAGCTCGGTGCCTGTGGCTCAAGTGGCTAAGGCGCCAGCCACATACACCTAAGGTGGTGGGTTCAAATCCACCCCGGACCCGCCAAACAACAATAATGGCTGCAACCAAAAAAAAAAAAAATAGCCAGGCGTTGTGGCGGGTGCCTGTGGTCCCAGCTACTTGGGAGGGCTAAGGCAGAAGACTCACTTGAGCCCAGGAGTTGGAGGTTGCTATGAGCTGTGATGCCATGGCACTCTACCCAGGGGGACAGCTTGAGGCTCTGTCTCAAAAAAAAGGAAAGCAGTCATGAAACTAAAATAACACAGTGGATTTCCCCCATTTGGGGGCCAACTAGAAATTCCAGGCCTTTAAAACAAAATCCTAATTTTCAAAGCCTACAAACAGAAGAAAAGAATAAGTGGAGATGATTCTGCTTAAAAATTTAGGGATGTCTTCTTCAAAAAGCAAAAATAAACAAAGCAGAACCCCATTCTCTACAGGAAGAAAAGATGACTTAACATCCTGGAATCTAATAACATCATTTTTATTTATTTATTTATTTTTGAGACAAGAGTCTCACTCTGTCGCTCTAAGCAGAGTGCCATGGCATCATCATAGTTCACAACAACCTCAAGCTCTTGGGCTTAATATGTGTGGCCTCAGCTTCCCCAGCCGCTGGGACAGGCACCTGCCATAATGCCCAACTAGTTTTTCTCTAGTAGAGACAGGAGTCTCACTCTTGTTCAGCCTGGTCTCAAACTCCTGAGCAGCCGGGGAAACAGACTACAGAGCCCATCCAAGCAACCCGCCAGCCACAGCATCCCAGAGTGCTAGGATTACAGGCGTGAGCCACAGCGCCTGGCCCCATTTATTATGTTAACAGATTAAAAAACGGGGAGAAAAATGATCATCATCTAAGTGGGTTAAAGCTCTCACCACACACACGCACATATATGCACATGCAACTGGAAATGGCATAGAAACTTCTGGAAGGATCACACCAAAATAGTAAGAACAGAAAGAAGGGAAAATAGAGGTACCTGATGATTAATTTACGTGTCCACCTGTGTAGGCCACAGTACCCAGATGTCTGGTCAACCATTATTCTAGCTATTTGTGTGACAGTATATTTTTAGATAAGACTGACATTTAAATCAGTAGAATTTGAGTAAATCAGATGACTTTCCACAATGTGGGTGGAGCTCATCTATTCAGTCAAAGACCTTAAACAGAAAACAGGCTGCCCGTCCCTCCATTCTAGTAAGAAGAGGTCTTGAAAGAAGGAAAGAAGACTGCCTTGAAATTCAAACTGCAGTTCTTCCCTGGGCCTCCAGGTTTTGGACTTGCCAGTCCCCACAATCACGTGTGCTAACTCCTTAAGGGAAATCTCTCTCTTCCTCTACATAGGTACACACACACACACACACACACACACACACACACACACACACCCTCTCTCTCTGGAGAGCTCTCCATTAATACAGGGTGGCTGGAGAAGAAACACTTTGGAAAAATTACTTCTACTTTTTTCTTTATTATTTTTTTAAATCCTAAGTGATGAATATGTATTTTCTCCTTTTTTTAAATTTCAGGGTAGCGTGAGGGTACAAACAACCAAATCACAATATTTAAATTTGTTAGGTACAGTCCCTCTTGTAGTTATGTCCTGTACCCAAAAGTTGTGCCATATACCCCTAGTCCATTCAGTGGGAGCACCCCAAACTCCCTCTCTCCTCTTCCCCTCACCTTAAATTGATTTCAGTTTTTCTCTTATGTGGGTATGTATTACATCATCTACTGGCTTAATATTAGTATTGAATACACTGGATTCTTGCTTCTTTTTTTTTTTTTTGTAGAGAGAAAGTCTCACTTTATTGCCCTGGTTAAGTGCCATGGCATCACACAGCTCATAGTAACCTCCAGTTCCTGGGCTTAGGTGATTCTCTTGCCTCAGCCTCCAGTGTAGCTGGGACTACAAGCGCCCACCCCAATGCCCAGCTATTTTTTTGTTGCAGTTCAGGCCGGGCCAGGTTTGAACCTGCCACCCTTGGTATATGGGGCCGCCGCCCTACCCACTGAGCCATAGGCACCGTCCAGGATTCTTGCTTCTTCATTCTTGTGATATGTTACTGAGAGGAATGTGTTCTCACTCCATCCAGGTTAATACAAAAGACATGAAGTCACCACCTTTTTACGGCTGAATAGTATTCCATGGTGTACATATAACACATATGGTTTGTTAATCCTTTCCTAGATTTATGGAGATTTAAGTTGTTTCTACATCTTGGCCATTGCAAATTGAGCTGCGATAAATAAAAGCATACACTGGGGCAAAGAATCCCTATTCAATAAATGACGTTGGGAGAACTGGACAACCACATGTAAAAAACTGAAACTTGACCCACACTTTCACCACTTACAAAATCTGATTCAAGACGGATAAAAGATCTAAATTTAAGGCATGAAAAGATACAAATCCTAGAAGAAAGTGTGGAGAAAACTCTTGAAGACATTGGCCTGGGAAAAGATTTTATCATAAAGACTCCCATCAACACTTGCAGCAATAAAAAAAATTAACAGGCTCAGTGCCTGTAGCACAGTGTTACAGCACCACCCACATACACTGAAGCTGGGCATCTACCCCCCCCCAAAAAAAAAGATTCTTTAAATTTTTTTAGAGATAGGATCTGGCTCTGTCATTTAGGCTGGAGTATAGCCTTGAACTCATGGGCCAGAGCAACCCTCCTGCCTCAGCCTCCATAGAAGCGGGGGCTACTTGCCACCGTGCCCAGCTTACTTTCACTTTTACCCTAGAATTCTTTAAAACAGAGCTGTATTTGTGAGGAACTTCTATCACTTTAATTAACAATGAAAAAAAGTAAGCAAACACAATGTTTACATTAATAATGTTCTCATTAGGAAACAGTTTTATAATAACCATTACAAACAGCTCAAAAAAAGAACTGTGAAGACAGGAGGCGGGGCGGATGCCACATGGGGCCTGGCACACAGCCAGGGACGACAGAGCCACCCAGACACAAGAGGAACCCACAGCCACATGGCACCTTAGGCACAACACAGAGTCCTGAGGAAAAAAGACATCATCCACGGTCCATTATTTATAATAAAATTTTTCTAAAGTTCAGAACTAAGCAAATTTTAGCTACCTGAAAATCCATTTCTATCAAACACCGTAATAATACCATCGACAAGGTCAAGGGAAATGTTTATGTGGCTTATGAAAGAATTTAAGAATTCTGATCCTCTAAAGATATGCTGTATTTCTAAAAGGCAGCCACACACAAGGGTGTGTGTAATTTGTCCGGTTAAGTATTTTAGGAATACTTTCAAAAATCTCAGGATGATTTAAGACAATGTGAGTTAAAATCATTGGGGAGGGGGCAGGTGTGTCGGTTCACACCTGTAATCTTAGCACTCTGAGAGGCACAAGTGGGAGGGTCACTTGGGGCCAGGAGTTTTGAGACCAGCCTGAAAATGAGACCCCTTCTCTCTCAAAATAAAAAATCAGCCAGGCATGGTGGTGGGCACCCATAGTCCCAGCTACTCAGAAAGCTGAGGCAGGAGATATCACTTGAACCCAAGAGTGTGACATTACAGTGAGCTGTGATGATGCCAAGGCACCTCCAGCCCAGGTAATGAAGCAAAACTCTGTCTCAAAAAAAAACATTAGGGGCCCTAGAAAAGAACATTGCACTGGTGGGCATCCACCATAAAAATAAGTTATAACACTTGATCCCAGCAAATGCAATGGCAAAGAGGAATGAATTCCCTGAGGGACTGGCTTCCCAGTTCAACTCACATGGGGGATGCAGGAACACAGAGACAATGTAAGGGAGACATTGAGTCTCACTCCAATTCTCCAAGATACATCCTTATCATCGGCAGTGGACTGAATGCTTCTGTTCCCTCAAAATTCATATGCTGAAATCTGGACTCCCAGGTTTTAGCAAGTGGGGCCTTTGGGGGTTATTAGGTCTTAGGGTAGAGCCCTCATTAATGGGATTAAGGCCCTTATGGTGGAGCCCAGAGAGCTGCCCTGGCCCTTGCGCCATGTGAGGACACAGTGAAGAGGAGCCATCTATGAACCAGCAAGCAGATCTTGACTTCCCAGCTCCAGAGCTGTGAGTAATAAACTCCTGTTATTTATAAGCCACTGAGTTTACTGTATCATGGAAGCTGGAATGGTCTAAGACACCATGGAATTAAGATGTTCTTCAAATGTGATTCCAAAGGAAAAGATACTTTATAAATGTCTTAAAAATTCTAAGAGCTCATAACATGAGCTCATGACTTAAACGTATTACAGAAAAGTGGTGAGATGTGCAGCTATAAGCCCAGTTCCACAGGTGGGAATCCTTTCCATGGGCCCAACACAGAATGAGAGAGCCTGAGAGAGATTCCCCCTGCAAGGCAGGGGGTCTTCAACAAGTGCAGCTTCTAGAGAAGACGTAGCCCGTGTACCAACTGCCTCCTTAAATTCTGCACCAAGCTATGCACTGGCTGGTGTACAAGGCAAACCCTTCCCAGTCAAGTCTTGGGAGGGTCAAATGAACTCAACTGCTAAGCTCAGATAGCAAACTTCCTCTCTGAAAGGTCTCTACAGGAATTCTAATTTGCACGGAATTTATATGATAGGACATCTAGTTTCCTTTGAATATATTCCCTTTGTGTAACTTTTACTAGCTTGAGCCACATTATAATACTTCCTAGGATATGTTGTTAGAAATTTGGAAGGTAAAGATCACATGCTGGCCTGGTACAGAGGGATGCCAGGGGGATACCTGGCCAGGTCCCAAGAGCCACCCAGTGGAGGATGTGGCCCCAGCACTAAGGGTCAGACACTGCCCCCCTCAGCACCCTGACTCTCCAAAGCCAGCTCACAGTAATCAAGCCTACAGAACATTCCAGGCAACACCACTTTACCAAGGGTTGGTGCTGGGGAGAGGAGGCAAACCACAAAGAGATGGGGACAACCCTACCTATGAACTGCTTTCACTCAGAAGCCCTGTGTGTGTGTGTGGGCAGGGGGATATATATGGGTGGGTGCTTACTGTTGAAAGGAATTCCAAAAACAGAAAGTACTATAACAAACACGCATGCCAGTATTTTGCCATAGTTGCTTCAAACTTTCTAAAGAAATCAACATTGTAGAAGAAACTGAAATCTTACGGAATCCCCTCCCCTCTCCTTCTCCCCTCCCGGCTGCAACCACTGTTAGGTGCTGATGTGAAGGCTCCCTGATGCCACATTTGAATTTTTATTACCTACACATGCATCATAAACAATATATTCAATATAAAACATTAGTTTGTATTGGAACATTTACACAAAATGCCATCTCCGTGTACACATGGGCCTGAACCTTGGTTTATCCACTCAGCTGGTCCTGGGATCCATGCAAGTAACTGTGCTATGCCTTGTGGTGACGACAGTTCTCTGACTGTGCGTCCACCGCCCACACGGACAGGCACTAAGTGCATTAAATACAAACGTTGATCCGTAGCCCTTGGCACCCGAGCTAGAAACTGCTCAGCACCCTCACCTGTGTCAGTTTTTAGGCCAGGGCACTATGGACAGTTGGGGCAGATAATTCTCTATTCTGGCGGCTGTGTCCCGTATTGCAGATGTCCAGAAATACCCCGGCCTCTACCCACTAAATGCCAGTGGAATCTTCTACTCCCCATTTATGACAACCAAAAATGTCTCCAGACATTGCCAAAGGTCCCCTGGGGAGCCAAACTGCCCTGGGAGAGAATCCTTGCTGTGAGTGAGCCAGCCGGGGGGTAGAACAAGAGCCAAAGTGCTGAGAGCAACTCAAATCCACTATTGGAGGATGAAAGTTATAAACTCTCTGCAGTCTCACCAACACTCGATACCCTTTAATTTTCACCAGTCTTGTGTATAAACTGTTACTGTGTTTTTAACATTCGTTCCCCTGCTTGCCAGTTAGACTGAATGGATTCTGGCATGTCTACCGGCCGCCTGGATTTCCCCTTCGAGGAAGGACTTACTTTATCCTTCTCCCATTTCCTTTTAGCTTCTGGGTCTTTTCCTTACTGATCACTCTGAGCTCTTCACTGGCCACTGGAAACATAATGACAGTCATTATGTAATTTTAAGTTTTCTCTTGGCCACAGTAATAAAGGCAAAAAATTTCATCCTAATAATACATATTGGTTTTAAATATGGTTTATTTAAACCAATATGTCTGAAATATTACCATTAATGAGGTAGTTTAATCTGGGGGGACTGATCTAGTGTACACATTATACTTACAGCACATCCCCAAGGCAATGGCACAACGGCCACCTGGGGCTAGTGGCTACAGCCCTGGGCAGCCCAGCCTGAGATACCAAACCTACCCACATGGCCAAGGAAACACCTGGGGTACAAAGTTTAAGGAGGCCCCATGGAGAGCTGGTGCCCCTATGAACGCTGCCTCAAGACCCCAAAGCTCCGTCCAGGGTGTTTCAATAGCTTTCTTCACCTCTGCCATTTGCTTCTAACTCACCATCAAACTTCACATTTTGATGCAATCAAATTATTAATTGTCTCTTCTATGGCAACGCTTTTTGTGATTTGCTTAAGAAATAATTCCTGGCTCGGTGCCTGAGGCTCAAGTGGCTAAGGTACCAGCCACATACACCTGAGGTGGAGGGCTCAAATCCAGCCTGGACCCGCCAACAACAATGACGGCTGCAACCAAAAAAAAAATAGGCATTGTGGCAGGCACCTATGATCCCAGCTACTTGGGAGGTGGAAGCAGAAGACTCACTTCAGCCCAGGAGTTGGAGGTTGCTGTGAGATGTGATGCCACAGCACTTTACCCAGGGTGACAGATTGAGGCTCTGTCTCAAAAAAAAAAAGAAAGAAAGAAAGAAAAGAAATATTTCCTATTCGAAGTCCATGGAGACTATCCTCTATATTTAATACTAAAAGTTTCAAGGTTTATTTTTTCATAGTCAGGTCTTTAGTCCACCATGGTCTTTATTTTCATAAATCATACATCATAGGAATCTAATTCTACTTTTTCCTGTACGCCAAGTCAATTTCCCTAGCACAACATAAGAATAAACTCGTTTTTTTCTGCTGATTAGTAACAAGACACTTAGCCCTATTCTGGCTTCCCATAAAGGCACAGTGCCTCCTGGAGTGAGGTTCCATGGTCTAGCAATCAATCCACCTTGGCCCCAGGACAATCCCAACTTCATACTTCAGTCTTGCATCTTGCAGGACAGAAACCCTCCTTGCTCTTCCCCTCCAAAATTGCCCTGGCTACTCTTGATTATCAAACCTCATTTAAAAAATCCAATCAGTTACCAGTCCTGCTAGAAGGGGTGGAAAGAGAAGTCCATGGGTCTGGGCAGAACACCAGACCACAGTTCACGAGAGGACACCCTCAAGATGACATGCTCACCCCGTCAGTGGCTGACTCAGTAATGTGGAGCTATAAATAGTACGATGAACTCACAGAGCATCTAGCAGGAAAACAAGCACCCAGAAGCTCGCCATCAGCGTGTCATGTGCTGAGTGGACCTGGGTATCCCCAGATTGTCCCCATCGACCTTCTGCATTCTCTTCACTAATCTCTGACACGAGCACCTACAAGATACACCTACGAGGAGCTGACCAAGGTAGACAACAGAATTATACAATGGAAAAAAGACAGGTGCAGTGGTCACTGGAGCTGTCCCCACACTATCTACCTCTTCTTGCCTCATCTTTCCACCTTTTTGAATTCTGATTTGACTACCTAATTTGCTTTAGGTACTGAAACGTGAGATGGCACACGCCCCTTCCAGATGGGGTTTTGAGAGACAGTGGAGATGTGCCCCATTCCTGTTTCCCTGCTTTGATGGCCCCTGAAGCTCAGAGATAGAATGGCTCTCGGCGGGAGGGGCAGGGAAAGCACAGCCCACCCCCACCTCCAGCCAGAGCACAAGAGGGTGAGTGAGCCTGGTGTAATCCCAGCACCAGGGGAGGCCAAGGTGGGTGGACAGCATAAGCTCAGGAGTTAGAGACCACCCTGAGCAAAAGTGACCCTGCTTCCACTAAAAATGGAAAAACTAGCCAGGTATTGTGGTGTTCCTCTGTAGTCCCGGCTACTCTGGAGGCTGAGGCTCTTACCCAAGAGATCACTTGGGATCACCTGAGCCCAAGAGACTGAGGCCACTGTGAGCTATGAAGACTCCACAGCAGCACTCTAGCCTGGGCAAAAGAGTGAGATTCTGCCTCAAAAAAATAAAAGAAAATAAAATAAAAAAGCATGAATTATTAAGAAGCAAACCTTAGCTAAGTGCAGTGGCTCACACCTGTAATCCTAACACTCTAGGAGGCCAAGGCAGGTGGATTGCTTGAGCTCAGGAGTTCAAGGCCAGCCTGAGCAAAAGACAGACCCTATCTCTATTAAAAACAGAAAAACAGGCTCAGCGCCTATGGCTCAAATGGCTAAGGTGCCAGCCATATACACCTAAGGTGGCAGGTTCGAATCCAGCCTGGGCCACCAAACAACAATGACAGCTGCAACCAAAAAATAGCCGGGAGTTGTGGCGGGCACCTGTGGTCCCAGCTACTTGGGAGGCTGAGGCAGGAGACTCGCTTGAGCCCAGGAGTTGGAGGTTGCTGTGAGCTGTGATGCCACAGCACTCTACCCAGGGGGACAG
>CAUYQV010061749.1:0-11128 GCA_963574575.1 Galagoides demidoff
TGAATTAATGAAGTGTAACTGGTTTTTCTCTAGGCAACCCCGTGGTGAGGTTCAATCTGTCCTGAATCTCCATGATGCCTGGGAGCACCGAGGTGTCCCCGTCCCTTGCCCCCTTGTCTCTCATGCAGCAGAATCCTGGAATACTGTGAGTCTCAACATCGGGGCAGAGCATGCGAATGCGCCCTCTGCCACGGAGTTTCAGTGGCTTCTACCCCACATCAGCCTCCTCCTGACACCTTCCACAGACCCTCCTTCCCTCATCTCTCTCTCAGTTCTTACCCTTGCTCTTTGCTGCTGCCTTGGTTTGAACAGTGCTTCCCACAGCCCCAGCAGGAGAGGCCCCTTCTCCTGGCCCTAGGGCTTAGCAAACTCCATGCCGTCCCTCCCTGGCTGGGCCCTTGCGCGCAGGACAAGGCAAGCGATGGAAGTCTGGGCCCTGGCGGAGGCTACTCCCTTCCCCTCCAACTTCCAGATGACACCCTGACTCCCCTGAATTTCCCAGCAAAAAGCCCTGCATCTCCTCTGAGGGGCCTCAGCTTGTCCCCAGGATGGACAGTTGCACTGTGGCCAGGTCACACATGCTGGGTGCTGGGTGGGGGAGCTGTACTGGAGGTTGTTAGGGGATGGGTGGCTGGAGCTTGGACACCTGGGCTGGGCAACCCACACTCATGCTCAGGGACCCCCAAGCTGTAGGAGTGAGCAGGGTTGGGGGGAGAGAAGAGGGTGTGTCTGGGGGTGAGAGGCCTAATTATCCTCTGGGCCCACGGTGACAGGGCCAGGAGCCCTGCTGGGACGTCAGCATCCTCCCAGGTGACACCTTCATCTGCCTGCCCTCCGTGGGGTGGGGGTGGTTAGAAGGGCCTGGGCCCTCCCTACGAGGGCATCAGGAAACCCAGCCCGCTGTGCAGGCTTCTCCGTTGGAGGTCAAGGCCAGGCAGACTCGAGGCTCTCCCACAGCCTACGCTCTTCCTCAGTGGACAGCGTCGTCCTCACCCCTAACACTGCTGCTCACTGAGGGCTCCGCGGGGCTAACGTGCTGGGGGCTGGGAACGAGCTCCCCCACCCCCGCGCTCCCAGTCCTGCCGTCCTCACCTGCGTCCTGCTCATCCTCACGCTCCCGTTTGTCCCACAGGGACTGAGAGTCTGGACTCCAGGGACCCTCCTGGCTTAGCCCCTGCAGTCAAGTCTGAGAGACTTTCTCAGCAGACAGAGGGCAGGATAGGACCTGCAGACTTCAGGGACACGCACTGAGCTCGGAGTGCCCGGCTTGTCATATCACACTGGCTCAGCCCGGCACCCGTGGCCGCCTTCTCACTGCCTCTCCCCCCGAGCTTCACACATGTCTCTGGGGCCCTGCCCTGTACCCAATATCCCCATGATGTTAACATCTTCGTGTGACATTGCCTCTCTGAATCTGAAATTCCATGTGCCCAACAGACAGGCATCCTCCCTTCTCCTCAGACCCTCTGCGGCCACACAGAAAGGAGGGGGGCAGGCTGCCTGGAGGAGGGGACATATAACACATGTGCACACCTGTACACTCATGTGCACTCACGCCCCACACAAGCATATTCACGTGCACTCACACCCCACAGACACACATTCATGTGCACTCACACCCCACACAAGCACACACACATGTGCACTCACACCCCACACATGCACATTCACATGTACCCTCATAGGCACTCACACCCCACACATGCACACCCCACACATGCACACCCCACACATGTACACTCACGTGCACTCACACCCCACACATGCACACTCACACAGGTACATGCATGCCACACACATGCACACTAATACACATGTACACTCACATGCCCTCACACCCCACATGTAGCCATATGAACACAGGTACACTCACATCCTACACATACACTCACACCACACACATAGTCACACTCACGTGCACTCACACACATACACATGGTACACTAACATCGACTCACACCACACACGCATTCACATTCACAAACATTGTTTGATTGACAAAGTAGCCATTGGCCTAAGTCAGAAATATTGATCTTTTTTGTCTTAATTAATTTGATGTTGTAGTCAGATCAGTTTTCACCAAATTTCTACTTCAGGTAACTCGCTAAGATCCTGAGCAAATCTCTAGTGTGTCCACACAAGGACACAGTTGAGAAGTTAGTCTCTGTCCTTGTTTGGGAACTCTGCATCCCTAGAGGAACAAGTACGCTCCATTGATCTGACCATGTTTCCAGAAAATATTGAGAGCACTACTGTACCACATCACCGTGGGCGAATGTCACTTGTACAGCTCACATTGGGGTGCTCCAAACAGTGCATAATTGCAGACCTCCACTCCCTGGGACGCAGACCCCACCCCCTTCCAAGTCGCCTTCCCAAAGCTGTAATCATCCTGTGGTTGTCAGGACACATGGTAGCCGCTCTTGACCTCCACTTGGGCCTTCTCAGAGGGTCCTTGTTGTCTGTAAGGAGGCGTCGGCTGAGGTTCCTCACTGTAGCCCCTGGGCCCAGGGGTTTGATCAGCCGCCAGTCACTCTCACATCCTGCCTCGGTGACGTCCTCTTCCTTCTCACATAGGTCTTTTGACTTCGACAAAGCAGAAGCTCAAATTCTTCTCTCTTCCACTTTTCAGTTGCCAACTCTCAAGCCAACTCTTACCTCACTTGGATAATCAAGTCCTTGGAACCTCTATTTACTACTCTGTCAGTCTCCAGCGCCTTATTCTTAAGCGGTATCTCAATTGCAGGGTGGCACTCTCTGGACATAAACTCCTGTCCCAAGTCCAGCCCTCATCCTGGGAGGTACATACAAGCTATAGAGACTTCAAATAATAAATTACTATATTTGGTAGGCATCTTATTGATGATCTAAAAACCCTTTCATTTTTACTTGGGGAAATTGGGTGGAAAGGTGGTGAGATGATCAATGCACTATGACAGTCCCCGGCCATTTAACTGGGGCCATAGCAGGGGTGCTTGGCATCCTTCCCATGCCCCAGTTTTGGTCCACTTGCATTTATATCACTTATTGCTGCTCTTTTATTTTCAAATCCTATCGCCTCCATGAATGTATTCCTGCCATACTTTGTTCCAGTTTTTTTTTTTTGATGTGGTTTAATAAGACTGTAATGCAATCAAATAACAATATGTAGGTCGATTGTAAAGTTGATGTGAGAGAAAGTAGAGATAAAATGGTATGATGAAATCAGAGGGAAAGTTGGGTCTTACTCGCTTAGTAAAGTTGGATTGCAAGGTAAAGCATGGGCTTCCTGGCAACCACAGCAAAAAGGGAAAGTGCACAGTTAAATATTCACACCTTCCATTGATGGAAATGACGATGGCCCAGAAGTAAGCTCCTCCTGGCCAGGTTTTATCTTACTTTTGGCTTTTTTTTTTTTTTTTTTTGTGCAAGGATGTCCATGTTGTGTCCATCATTCAAGAAAGGACGCATTTATCATCCTCCCATGCATACTTCCCCGGTTTCCTCCCCCTCCCCTGGCTTCCTTCCAAACTAGGGCTACTCACCTTTGACCAGTGGCCGGCAACTCTTCCTTGGGTCCTCCTGAGCTTTCCTTGCTGCTCTTCCTCCTGCTTCTGCCCAGGACCGTGCTCCTTCCTCAGAGCAGGCCAAGGGCAAACAGAGGGACAGCAGCTGCCACTTGACATGTTTGCTGGGTCCATTTACGTTTTCTCGGTGCTGGAGCAGCTGGACACAATGGCAGGGAGCTCCAGTTGCCTGCGTTGATGTGCTAGTCCCTGCTTCCTAGCAGCTGTGGAGGAAGACAGGGCCGGGAATTGGGGTCTCTTGTCAAACCCCCCTCCTGCCACCATTGCTGTCTGCAGTCAAGGCTGCTGGGAAGCCTGGTCTCCCTGCACATCACCAGGAGCCAAGGAAAAAATGCTTCAGCACCCAGATTGCAAGTGGCGGCTCGGGGCTTGACGCAGAACACATCCTGTCCCCAGCAGAAACCAGAGGAGGGCTGATTCTTTAACATTATTATACACCATCTATTTTTATTATCTTTCTGTCTCTTTGCCTGTTTATTATCCATCCATGCATTCCTTGCCTGTTTCCATAAACTATTTCAAGTGACATAAAATTTCAGAGAATATGAGAGCATGAAGTGATGAGGCCGTCAGGGCCACGCTTCCTTGCCCGGCACCAGGGGCCTGGTGGCTGGTTGATGGGGCCGCTGGGGGAAATTGAGTCCCATTACCCTCTAATGATGAGATACCACTGTCCCCTCTCTGATGACATCAACTTTGAACTTCCTCGTCTCTTGGGCGTGTGGTGGATTGACAAGTCCCCTCTCAGGACCATTGCTGCTCCTGTTAACACGCTCAGCCAGCACAGGCCAGATGATGGTCCAGTAATAACACAGCATTTGTGTAATGCTGTACAACATGAGCTAATTGATTCTCGGGAGGAAAGGCTTGCTACTGGGCTCAGGGATTTTTGTATTTTGTCTGTTTTCATCCTCTGCTGAGGTCCCTGAATCTATTGGGCAGAACTGTAGGACTTCAAAGTTTGAACTTCACAGTCCACAGCTTGGTATTTTTCTTTGACTTGCGGTAGCCTGACCAAGGATGGGGTGGGTGGAGGTGGTGTTTGAGAAAGACAGCCTGGGGTGGAGGGAGCGACCGTAGCCCAGTGGGAAGAGCACGGAGCTGAGAGAAGCCTCGGACCAGAACCAAGCTCAGCAACCAGAACACTGGGGGATCTCAGGTAACCCTTACACCTCTCTGTGCCTGTTTCCCTAGCTCTAAAAACCAGCATTGAATGGGGTGATCGCACAAGCGCCTCTAAGGCAAAGCTTTTGGGAGTCCTCGTGCTGCCTGACAATGGCCTTTGCTGAAGAAACACCGTGTTCTGCCCAGCTTGCAGCTCTCAGGATTCTGCCTACTGTGGGGTCCTCGGTTTCTCGCCTTTATAGCCTGTTACAAAAGCGGAAAGGGCAAGAACAAAGATAATGATACACAAACGTAAAGAGTGAATCAGTCACTGACTCCCTCACTCCATACGCAGAAAATTATCACCAGCTGTTGCCCAATTAGAGGCAACAACCCAGCCGTGCACCAGTTCACAGGAGACCGCGCTGTGTGCCCAGCCAAGCCACTTCCACGAAAGCCCAGAGGATGACACATGAAGAACGCATTTTTCCAAAAGCTACATTTGTGCTTTCACCAGAAGCATTCCAACACAAAGACTGGGCGAGCACGCGGTGGGTCCTGTTAGCAAGTTTTTTCTCTGGAATTTTGAATGTGTGGTGCCTTTAGCGTCACATCGAAGTCAACTGGCTCTTTGCATCACAAGCACGTGAAGACGATCTCAAGCTCCCATTCACGCTCTGCAGGATGGGCCGATGAACCAGCCCTGTCTGCAGGTGCACACCTCCATTTACTCTGAACAGCCTGCAGCTTTGTGCATCTCCCATGTGCCAGGCAGTTCACTCCATTTCTGAGCGTAGAAATTAGTAAGACTGGGTGCTTGCCATGAGGAAACTCAAACTTCATTGGCAGGTGTGAAAATTACAATACAATTTCCCCATATTATAAAGACTATGCTAGGACCTTGGATTGAAAGAACATGGATCATGATGCTTGGGACAGTCACAGAAAGCTTGAGCTGGGGCAAAGGACGTAAAGGCATGACTGGTCCCTAAATTTAGCATAATTCATTTTTTTCCCCTGTAATTAGGAGGGTTTTTTTTGGGGGGGGAGGAGGGTTTTGTTTAAGGAATGATTTTTTGTCCTAAGATCATCAGGAAGGTATTTTTGAGAGACGAAGATCGTGCTTTATATATTATATTTCATCCCTTTTTAATTTGACCTTCTACACTTCAGGGCATGACCTCCCTGGGCTTGATTTCTGCCCATGGTATAAGGCAGAGATCCAGTGTCACTTTGTCCCCACAGGAGTGCCCCACCAAGCACCACCAGTGCCACATGGAAGGCGTCAGTGAGGGTGAGAGTCCCTACTGTGACAGGGAGCACTTTCAAGTCCCCACCATCGGGGTTTGGATTTCTGGAGTATTTTGATTGATACCTGTTATTAGGGTCAGGATGTTCCCTTCAAATTCTCTTTGGCTTAATTTTGTTTTATCATGAATGATTATGGAATTTTATTAAACTGGTTTTCTTTATTCATCAAGATCAAATGGGTTTTCTCCTTGAATCTGCTCGAGGGCTAAATTGCATCGATCAATTTTCTAACGTTAAATTAATCTTGAATTCCAAGTATAAACCCACTGTGGTTGTAGGCATCGATTACTTTATATATTACTGGATGTGAAATACTATATATTTTTTAGGTTAATGGCACTTATGTTTAGATATCAGATTGTTGTATAATTTTCCTTTTTTTAGAGACCAAATTGAGTTTTGCTCTCAGGGTTCATCTCACTTCTTAGTTGTGGATAGTACTTTTTTTTTCCTTCCTATTCCCTGGAAGACTTTGAGAAAGATTGGCTGAATTTGCTTTTGAAGCCATCTGGGCCTGGAATATTCTCTATAAAAAAAATACGTTGTTATTGATTCAATTACTTTAATTGTATCAACGTTGGTAAGTTAAGTCTTGTAGGAGTTTGTTCATTTCATTTAAATTTTTGATGTTAGCACAAAAGTTATAAATTCTCCTCTTTTTCAATTTAAATTGTGCTTCTTTCTCTCCCTCCTCTTCCCCCTCCTTTCTGTTTCTGATGTTGTTACAAGTTTATAATTTTCTTTAGTTTTTAAGAATCAATTTTTGACTTTTTGACCTCTCTTACGGGTTTTTAAAAAAAAGTCATTGACTCTTACATTAAATAACTACTTTCTTTCAGTTGTTTTTAAGATATTATTCTAGTTTGTTGATCTCGATACTTAGTTCATTACTCTTCAGAACTTTTTCTTCTTTTTTAATATACACGTTTTTATAAGTCTCGCAAGTTTTAATGTGATTTTGCATTTTTATTTATAAATATTTTCTAATTTCCATCGGAGATTATCATTTCACCATAGGCTCAGAGATTATTTAGAAATGAAATTCTTAGTTTCTAAACACGTATGCAATTTATAATTACCTTTTCTTTGTTTATTTTTGACTTCTACAATAATTACATTGCCATCGGAGGGCACACTGTCTAAATTCATTCTTTTAGCGTCATTATTTATTTTGTGACCCAATATAGGGTTAATATTTGTAATCGCCACTGGTGTGCTTTAGAGGACTCTCTTTTTATAAGTCAAGTTTATTAATCAAGTTGCTTAAATCTCTGTAATCCACTGTTCATTGTTGTTGCTTTGATTGACTCTAACCAAAAATTAATGAATTATGTCAAAATTTAGTGGTAGACAATTTTTCTATTTTTCCTTATAGTGCTAGTAATTTGTATCACATGTTTTGAGATTATCCTACTAACTGCGTGCAAATGTAAAACAGTTTTTATCTTCTGGGTAATTTTAATGAGTCTGCCCTCTTTACGTATTATAGCTAATACAGCTGTACTAGTCTTCTTTTGGTTAGTATTTACAGGGTAGTTGCTTTCTTTACTTTTACTTTTGACAGCTCTATACATTTGGTTTAAGATATTATTTATACAAACAGGGCATATTTGGATTTTGTTTTTCCATTCACTCTGTAGAAATTTTTGTCTTTTAGTTGAGCCATTTTGTTCATTTATGTTAAATAATATTGCTCATATATTTGGCTTGATCTGTTGGACGTTATTTTATACTTTCTATTTACCTACGTTTCTTTTCCCTTTCATTTTGCATTCCCTCAATGGTTCCCCTAAAAATTATCACACCAGTGCTTCATTCATCCATATTAGCACACGCCTTCCTCCTCCTCCTCAACACTGCAGTACTGTGCCTGCTCCTGCCATCTTTCCCTCCCCCTCCTTGGCGGCCTGTCCTGACACACTCTCCTACTGTCCCCACACCTGTCTGTCTGCGGATCCCTGGATGCCAATAGGACTTTGCGATCTATTACGGTAATTGCACCCACCCTCCCTTTAACGAATGAGCATCACCACCCAGCTTTAGCTGGGAATCTGGTACCGGGGTGCATGGTCCTATAGCAGCATTTGCCATCATCGGTCTTGGCCTGTCGGAAGCAGCCACCACCGAGATCGCCTCCGGAACCAGAGCTCCGTTCAGCACGCTTTCCTGCTTTGGCAGGCGGTGTCTCCAGGCCCTTCCGTGATACCGCACTGGCTGCAGGTCCCCTCCTTCCTGGTAAAATCATGTGGCTCTGCATAGGACATCCACTCTAGCAATCCACTTCTCTGAGACTTTTCATCCCTGTTTTCATGTCTGCCAGGGACGTTCTGGGGTTTCTGCCCCACTTAGGGCATGCCGGTGATTCCTTCTAGCCTCTACGTGCCCCACAGTGTATTAGCATCATCTCCCACGGGCCTGGCCAGGGCGTTAATTCTCGATCACAGCCATGGGCGTGCTTGCCCTCATCCTCCTTTGTGCCTCACCTTCATCTTGACCCACACCTCGGGTCAACTCTCCCAGCTCCTGCTGGTACAGATTAGCAAGGTCCTGTGGCTCCTTTGAGAGGCACAGTCTTTTTCCCCCCGCTCAGCAGACCCAACACATACCCAGCATACAATGCTGGGACCCAACCCTCACTATTGATCTAGTGGCCAGGAGGGGTTGGGGAAACAGATCTTAAACAGGTTACGGGAAGTCTAGAAGTGGGGTCCCCTAATTTTCGCAGGGAGGAGTGGTCACTTCTGCTCATGCAGAGATTTGAGTAGATCGAAGGGGTCATTCATGGCCATGTCCCACCACACATCTCTGGGCCCAAACTTCCCAAACAGGAATCTGACCTGGCTGTGGTAGTAGCCTGGCAAAGTCTGGATTCCACTTTCTCTGGAACTCTGCTGTACGGACACTTAGCTTCTGGGTTTAATTCCCAAATTTTCTGCCCCAAATTATAAATAACATTCAGCAATGGCCGTTGGAGTCTAGTGTTACTCTGTCCCTTAAACTTCTCCAGGTCATGGGCATTGCTCCCCAGCACACACCTGTCGGTATGCTCCTGCCTAGTTTATGGCCCTGACACTTTAGCAGTTGCATTTGTGTATTCTGGGGGCTCATTGTGCTTCTGTCACTCGCTCCCAGGATTGGGGTCTTCACTGCCAGTTGGCCAGAAGGTTATCTAGTTCCAGAATCCCATCCGGCACCAGCTGCTGCCACTCAGGTTCCCTGGACAGAAGACTCTGAGAGAGAAGAGTGAGTGCAGCATGTTGGCTGCGGGTGCCCTCGGGATGGGTATCTGTGGAGGAGAGAAGCAGGGAGAATGGAGAAAATGGAAGAGACGAACTCAAACACAGTCAACACTAAGGCCTCGTGGTCCTGCAGGCAACGGTGGGCTCAGTGTTGTCCTGACTGGAGCAGCCACTGGGCCTTCATGGCCTGCGTTGGCCGGTCTCCAGATGCAGCTGTCCGAGGGGAAGGAGGGTCCTTTGACAGTAGCTATCCTGAGCTGAAGGCAGTTGGGGTGATCCCTGGAGAATGCTTTAACCCTGATATGTCAGGAGCTGGTAGAGATTCTCTACAGAGGATTGTGGAGCAACTGCCTGAGATGCGCGGTGCCTGTGACTGGTTTTCATAGTTTCAGGGACTTGGGCCCCTGGATACAGGTTCAGAATTGTTATTATGGACTAATGTGGGAGAAGGCCTCTGTGGCTGACTTTGTAACCAGTAACGGTATTGGATCTGCAGGGACCAGGAAGTTCCAAGTGTCAGAGGTTCTGCTAGAGAGATGTCAATCAAACAGGCTGAGGCTTCAAATCAGAAACTGTCAGTCCCTTCCTTTTTATACAGTCACTTTTTATTCTTGTAAATAATCAGGACAGAGGAAAAAAAAGAAGATTGAATTTTCATTGATGAGAATCCATGCTCAGACCCAAGAATACCATGCAAATAGAAGGTCCCATGAGGGGTGCAAAAAATTCAAGAAGTGCCCCAGGAAAACTGAGTCTTGAGTTCTAGATGAAATGGCCTGGGGTGGTGGCAGAGGTGGCGCCATGTGTGGCAGCCCTGCTGTCATCCTGAGCACAGGATCTTATCATTGTTTCCTATTTGCTATGTACGCAGCAGTGAGACTGGAGAGGGTGGGGAAGATGACTAATGTTGTGTTGTCGACTGACTTGTGCCCCCCAAATCCCTACATTAAAGCCATAATCCCCAATGTGACTGTACTTAGAGATGGGTCTATAGGGAAGGATGAGGTTAAATGAGGTCATTGGGGCAGGAACTTAATCCCATAGGACTGTGTCCTTATAAGAAACAGAAGCCACTCCAGGGATGTGTGTGCACAGAGAAAAGGCTTTCAGAGGCCATGTCAGGAAGGCACCATTTACGGGCCAAGGAGAGAAGACTCAGAGGAACCCACACTAGCTGGCACCCGGGTCTCAGATTCCCAGCCTCCATAATTGTGAGAAAATAAATGTTTTTGTGGAAGCCCCTGGCCCCTGGTACCTTGTTCTGGCAGTCCTAGTAGACCAAGGCACATGGCAATTTGAAAGTCCTCCCAGGCACACAGTGAGCTTCAAGACCGTGGGTGGAAAGCTCTCAGCTATGGAACTATGACGGAAGACCACATGAATATGAAGGAAGAGCCAAAGAAACAACCAAGAACAGACCCAAACTAAAGTGTGGAAATAGCACAAACCCAGTTCAAGATGGCGATTACCACTGGGTGACATCCCTGTGGAAGTGAGAGAGGGAGGCGGACGAAGGATTCAACTCTATTTATCCAACAATATTTTATTTCTTCAGCTGATTTTGAGTTTCATTATTATCGTTTATGTTTTCTTTTATTTCTTGATGTCACTTCATATGCCTTTAATATTTTACAAAATGTTAGAAAAAGAAATAATAAAATATTTCCAATAGTCCCTGTTTAAAAAATATTTATTCAACCCACTTTTCATGATACTAATAAACCAAAGGGAACAAGTGATCACACCTGGGCTTGGTTTTATTAATTTATTTTTTTTTTATTTTTGAGACGGAGCCTCAAGCTATCCCCCTGGGTAGAGTGCCATGGCATCACAGCTCATAGCAACCTCCAACTCCTGGGCTCAAGCGAGTCTCCTGCCTCCGCCTCCCAAGTAGCTGGGACCACAGGC
>CAUYQV010061750.1:0-59795 GCA_963574575.1 Galagoides demidoff
GGACCACAGGCGCCCACCACAACGCCCGGCCATTTTTTGGTTGCAGCCATCATTGTTGTTTGGCGGGCCCGGGCTGGGGATTCAAACCCGCCACCTTAGGTGTACGTGGCTGGCGCCTTAGCCGATTGAGCCACAGGCGCCGAGCCCTTAGATAGAAAGTCTTATCTCACTAACTATGGGATTCAGTCTAATGTTAAAATTCACGCTGCAAATCCCCCCCACTTGGAAGTTCCTCACTTCTCCCAGCTGTGATACCTGAGACCTGAAGCCTGCAGTGAGAAGAGAAAGGCACATCCTCTTCCTCATTTTACCGCCACTCCTTCCACCCTCTGACTCCCAGCTAAGCTGAGCTGGAGGCCACGGAGGCGAGAGCAGTGTCGTGGTAAAGACCCATCTTCCACAGCCGTTTGCAGGGGTTTCCTGCCCGCTCCTCTGTGGCCGTCTGTCTGCTGCTCCGTGCGCCTGCACCGCCCGTTCAGGGACAGAAGGCTCATTGTTCACATCTGCTGAGAACTCTCCCTTTGGCAGAGCGCCTCTGAGGAGGGTCTCTTAACCTAGCGGGCTCCACACCTGGGTGCGGGAGGGCAGACCCTCCGGACTGGCCAGTACAGACCCTTCTCCAGCTTTCCTCCACAAGCCTCTGGCCGCTCGCCTCCTGCTTGTAGACTGTTGTTTACATATAAGGCACCAGTTCTCAATGTCACACACGGGAGCTTCAGCGGACATATCACATGTTCTCCAAAAGGCTTCACTTAAACTAAAGATGAGAGGAAAACAACCCTAGCAACTTTTCCTAAGAATCGTTCTACTTTCCAACGCATAAATAACCCTTTCAACTTTAGCTTTCACTTGTAAGAATGGATTATAAGACAGGTTGCAACGCGGGCTCACTTGTCACGCGCCAGGTGGATGGTTTGGCACTTTGCATTGGACTGGGGGGACCGACTGTTCTTATTACCTCGGGGCCTCGGTGGAAACTGAGGCAGAAAAGGTCCCATGTGCATATCCTGTTCCAATGGTGTCCTTCACTCTCGTCACAGTCCTCCTGATTCTTTCTTAATCTCTGAGTGAACCTTTGACTTTGCGCGTGTTGTCATTTTCTTGTGCTTTATGTATTTTGGGGTTGTATTGTCCATGCAATACCTACTGTTTACGATAATCATAGGCGCGTGGAGTAGTTTGACTTTTTAACGAGCATTTCTTTTTCGACACTTTAGATTCCCATCCCATAATTCTGTTTGGACCGATATTCATATGGCTCCATGTGCTTCCCTGGAGTTAAAAAAAGATTTCTTTCTGTGGTTTCTTCTTTTTTTCTCCCTCCTCCTTCTTTTTTTGTGGGATCCATCTTATTTACATTATTCCCTTAATTTCCTTCAATGTTTTAAAAATTATAAATTGTATTTCAATGTTGTAGCAGTTTTCATTAAATATTTAAAACATATGTTATGCTTATATATTTTCCTCAATATTCAGTACTAAGCAGTATCTATATCTTTCCCCAAAACAAAATAAAAACACTATCTTTTTTATTTCTTCTCCTTTCCTCCTTTACCACTCATGTAGTTATAACCACTGTGTCTCCGGTGTCTCTGTCTTCCCATCGTAAACTTTTCTTCTACCATCTTGCCACCATCATATCATTTTTTCCCTGATATGTTCTTTCAGAATTTCTTTGACTCAGGTGCTCAGCTAACTTGTCCCCCCCCCCCCATAAATTTGTTCACATTGTTCTCCAGTGCTCCTACTGAATTAAGATTTTGTTTTTGTTTGTTTTAATTTTCTGTGATCTCCCGCGAATTCTCTTCATGTATGCAGTCTCCTCCTCCTTGACTTCCTCTGATTTCACTATCAGCATCCATTTTTCCACCTGGTTGGTTAATTCTGCCCCCTTAGGTATTAATCCTTCTCTTTGAGATCTGTGTGTGTCTCTCCGTCTCTCACTTTTCTCCCCCTCTCAAATTTGAAAAATCATGCTTTGTGCTAATCTCTGCATTTGACATTTTAAACCAGTCTGCCTGTGTTGGCTTTATCTTTTCCAACAGTTTCCCTAGTTAGAGTGCAAGAGTGGTGTGTGATGTGCTGCAGGCGACGTTGACTCTGCCCAGCACAGGGACCCTTGTCCTTTGTGGGTGTGGTCAGCTGTCTCAGCTCCACTTTCTGTTAAGCCTGAGTACCTAGAGTGCTTTGAACAGGGTGTCCCCTCAAATCTGCATGTCAAAGCCCTAACCCCCAGGGTGACTATACCTGGAAATAGGGTCTTTAGGAAGTAATCAAGGTTAAATGAGGACACAGGATGGCATCCTAATTTGACAGCACTGACTCCTTACATGAAGGCAGAGGTGTAGGAAGGAGGGGCGGTCTCTGCTACATAAGGATGTATTGAGTCAGTGGCCCTTTACTAGCTGGGAAGAGGGCCCTCATCAGAACATAAGCAGGCTGGCTCCCTGCTCTCAGACTTCTGAGGAAATAAATTTTTATTGGTTAGCCACACAGTCTGTGGTATTTTGTTACGGCTGACTAATTCAGAGCCACTGTGTTAATTGAGTCTCAGACATCTCACCTTCCCATTGGTAGCATAAATGTCAAATTAGAGACAAGAACTCAGCCACTTTCTGTTGCATCTATAGAAGATGGATCCCAGCCAGTCACACTGTCACGGCGCCCAGCAAATGCTGTATCTAAAACCTCTGAACTGGGAGCACCCAAGTTCCCTGTCTTCAGTTTAATCTCATATGTTCTAAATTTATTTTTTTAAATCATCTTTTTCTAAAACAATGTAAGTACATTTCATTTTTTAGCATGACTACACATTTGCAAAACATTTATTTCTATTGCTTTTAGGGATTTGAAGCAAGAGGGAGAGACTGCCCATGGATTGACCTACCATTTTGATCCAACTTCTTCCTGTAAATTTGTTTCATGCTTGTCATTTAACAATTATGCCAAATTATTTTGTTGGAATTAATATTATTCTATAACATCCATGGTCATATAATGCCTGTAAATTATAACTGTGTATATAGTAGTAATTTTTAAAGATAATTCTCTATGGTTATATATGTATGCTGCTCCTATTTTTTTAATTAAAAAATTACCTACTAACACACATTCCTATGACTGAATTTTAAATTCATATTTATAATTATTACTTGAGTTACATTTCTATGTCTGATGTTGTTCTTTTTCTCAAGTTGAATGCCATGAAAATGAATCTTTATGGTATTCTTCTTCTTCTTCTTTTTTTTTTCTTTTTACAGTTAGCCCGGGAACCACCCCAGTATATGGGGCCAGCGCCCTACTACCCTACTACTTGAGCCACAGGCACCACCCGGTATTATTAGTCTTTATAGGTTAGATGTAGCTTATCCATTTGTATTTATTTAGTGCAACATTACCACTAAAGCAATAATGGCAACAACAAAGAGACACAAAAGAAGGAAACTTTTCCAGTCTCTACTTTGCCAGCTCCAAGTAAGAATGTTATGTTCTCTCTTTTTTTTTTTTTCAGTTACATTTATTTAATTCCACTAAAGGAAGAAAAGTTAAAATGAAGATTACAGCAATCAAAGGATGCCTTAACAAAATTATGCCATTTGAAAAAGAAATTAAGATCCTATTATGTAAGCTATTCAACTCTCAATTTCTTGACGTCTCATAGAGGTCTCTACCCCTCATGGTGCAAATTCACCTGCCATTAGTTAGAAAACATCAGTAAGCATCTCCAAGAACAATATGGAGTATGAAAAAAGGGAAACACAGCAACATGAGAAAAGAATATGTTCTTCTTGCTTTACTTAATTATGGTAGAATGTTACTGTAGCACTTAAACAGAGACAACACACATAAAGTAAAGAAAGTTTTAACTTTCGCTTTAGGATATTTGTGGAGAAAAACTGAAGAGCTATAGTAGTTTTTCTTTGTTTCTGTATGGTTATTCTCACAACTCTTCGTATTATGTGTCCTTGTATTTTCTCTGTATTTCAAGTATCATCAAAAATGGTAATCATATGACTCACATGATAACAATTTCTGGGCATAATCATGGGCTATCACTTTACTGTTGGCTGTTTCAGTGAATGTATCTTATTTTTTAAATTTAATCACAACTTTTTGAACTAGGAACTTTGTCTCGTGTGACGCTTGCTATATAAATATTTGGAGGGAAGACTGAATGCATCATGCTTTTGTGAAAATGTTCTGATATCAAAATCTTACAGCTTCATAGAAAAACATCATCTAGACATTAATACACTGGAGTTCAACCGCAGCAGAGCTGGTTGATTAAGTTCAGTTAGCTCTGTGGCATTAAGCAAGTTACTTACTTTTCAAGACTTTGCTTAACTCATTATTATTATTATTATTATTATTATTATTATTATTATTATTATTATTTTGAGACAGAGTCTCACTCTGTCACCCTGGGTAGAGTGCTGTGGCTCACAGCAACCTCAACCTCCTGGGCTCAAATGATCCTCTCGCCTTAGCCTCCAAAGTAGCTGGGACTACAGGCACCTGCCACCACACCTGGTTTTTCTATTTTTTAGTAGAGTTGGAGTCTCACTCTTGCTCAGGCTGTTCTCAAACTCCTGAGCGCAAGATATTCTCCCAACTTGGTTTCCCGGAGTGTTGGCATTACAGGTGTGAACCACTATGCCCAGCCCCTTAACTCACTTAAAAAATAGGGTGATTTGGTCAGGTAATGTCTCAAGTATCCCTACTTTTAAAATTGTATAATTTTCAAAAAGAAAGTCTACTGCAGAAAAGAAAATATAGAAAATACATGTATAACTCAATCTGAATTTGCCCAACAACAAAAGAAAGACTAAATCACTTCCAGTCTTAGTCACAATATCCTTTAATACATCTATTCTATTTTATATTCAAATGTGTTTTTCGTATGTTTGAATTTGCTGTGTACATATTAGATTATAAAATGATTAATCTTCAGGAAAATTCAGTGCCTTTGAATATTTTCTTGGTAATCTGCCTACTGAAACTTGACTTTTAGTAATATATATCAGGTAAATATTTTCATAATATAATCTTAAAATCCCAAGTCACTAACATTAGATGAATACAACGAAGACCCTTAGAAATAAATTACATTTTGACCCCTTTGAAGAAATCTTTTTAAATCAACTGCAGACACGACTCCTTAAATCTTGGCCACCAAGATAATAAACACCTGATCAAATCTCTGTCTTTGCTATCTTCATGATACATACACTTCTAACAAATTATTGGTCTCTAGCAACACTCTCAAAGAGCTATCAGACAGGCTATTAAAATGCAAACTACGGTGGATGTACTCAGAATATAAAATGAATACAAATAGTCACAGTCCATTTGCATCCATTTGCACAATGCATTTATTTTATTTTATAAATAACTGATAGGTAGATTAGTGGAACAATATCCAACCTTTTACGATTTAAAGTAAAGGGAAGTACAACTTCAATCTCAGAGGAAAATATTTCCCAGAGAGTATTCATATCTGATAACTTGTGCTACCAAAAGGCATATAATTTTATTTTATATCTCCACTTTGTTAGGCCTAGTGGGCCTAGGCTAGGACAGAAAAGTGTCAGGCCTAGGCTATAATGGAAAAATACCAGTTAACTCCTGGCAAATTTCTGGACTGCAAGCTTTCAAAATAAATAAATCAATAAATGAAATAAGTCTAGTTCACTCCCAAAATAGATGGGAAAGTACTAATTAATTTCTTGCTCCTAGTTAGCTCCAAGTTTTTTGCTTGGCTAACTCTCTGGGAAATAGACCGGGAGGTACCAACTGTTCCTGGACTGACTTTTAAACAATACCCAGTGGGGAAAGTACTGAAACTAAGATGTATGGGGCAAAAATACTAAAACTAAGATGTATAGGGGAAAATATTAAAACAAAAATGTACAGTTAACTAACTGCAAAATTCTGCTTCTGTACAATGCTTGCTTGCTACCCTACCCAGATACACCTCAACAGCCTGCGTGCCAACCAAGATACAGACCAAGCCTTAAAAACCTGACCCCTTAAGCACTCAGGGTTGCTCTCAGAAATCCCATGTTGGGACACTGAGGCAGTCACCGGCTGGCTCTTCAATAAAGAGACTCTGCTATGAATTCAGTTTGTTTGGCAGTGTGGGTTTTGTGGAACTCCTGGGCACAACAACTTGACATTTATTTGGGATTTATTCCAGAATTCTTTGATCGGAACAGTGCCTGCATATTTGGACCTTTACATACATTTTATTTACGTCAGAAGCAAGATTTATAGATAATACATCTTGCTTTATACAGAATTGGGGTCAGGAAGGTCTTCCCTGAGGGGAAGCAGATGAAGCCAAGGACTGTCGACATAGGTGTTGGGGACATGGATGCCAAGCAGGATGAGATGCTGCAAATGGACCGAAATCAGGCAGGATGTGAATGGGACCTGTGAAAAGTGAGGTGAGGGTCTGGCAGCCCAGGCCTGCAGCTGAGTTCTGAGGTGGTGTCAGCAAGGCCAGTGGGTCCCCAGCACCAGCTTTTCTCTCTAGGAATCCAGCATCCTGGTCCTCTCCCCCTGCCACTGTGCTCCATCCCTGGAGGAAAGAAGCCTGTAGATGGTTTGGCCTGGTAGACAGGAAAGTATGGCAGCCGGGGACTGTTGATTCTAGTCCCTGCAGTAGGTTCTCTCAGAAGAACTAATTGGTCACCTCCATGGAGCCAGGAAGCAGAGGGAGAGGTGATGGTATTTGGTTAGATTTCTAGTATATTTTGAGGTAAGAACCAACAACGTTTACTAATTAATAGTGTTACATGTGAGAGGATTTTGTTGTTGTCGTTGTTTTGCTTGTTTTTTGAGACAGAGTTTCACTTTTTCACCCTTGGTAGAAGTGCTGTGGCATCATCGCTTACAGAAACCTCGAACTACAAGGCTTAAGTGATCCTCCTGCCTCAGCCTCCCGAGTAGCTGGGACTACAGGTGCCTACCACAATGCCTGGCTACTTTTTCTATTTTTAGTAGAGACAGAGTCTCATTCTTGCTCAGTCCAGTTTTAAACTCCTGAGCTCAAACAATCCACCTGCCTTGGCTTCCTGGAGTGTTGGTATTACAGGCATGAACTGCCGAGCCTGGCCAAGTATGAGAGATTTTTGACTAGAGATTCTGGGTGAATAGTTATGACAATTCCTGATACAGAAAAGACTAGGAATGAATGGATCACAAGGTCACATGGTGCAGGGCAGATTGGAAAAGTATTCTGGGCAAGGGAAATCTGATGTGGTTATTCAGCAACCAAGTGGGTCTGTTACAGGGGGCAGGTGGCTATGTCTCACCAGACACATGCTGGGCTGTAGACGCCCACATAGGTGGCACAGAAAGAGTGATGGCTTCCAGACTAAGGGCCATATCGAGGCTACAAAGACAACTGGGGAGGATAAGAGGAAAGTCTTAAGTCCTGGATACTCTACAGCATCTAGAAATTGGGAAGAGAAAAAGAATTTATCAGAATAGAATTAGGCAGATAGAAGAAACGAGTGTAGTATAATAAATAGTATAAATAGAAGTGAGGTTGTGACTCAGAGAACAAGTTATGGAGATTAAAAAGAGAGATAGTTTTGTGAAATATCTACCAAGGATTATCAAGTAAACACAGGGCTTCAAGAAGAAGGGAATGGTCAAAACTGATGAGAAGGTAAAAGGTTGGTGACCTCAAAGGGATTCTGGGATTGAACTTAGCATCATGGAAGTCACAAAGATGGTTTCATGAGGCCTGGTGCGGTGGCTCATGCCTGTGATCCCAGCACTCTGGTAGGCTGAGGTGAGAGAATCCCTTAAACTCTGGAGTTTAAGACCAGCCTGAGCAAGACTGAGACCCTATCTCTACTAAAAATAGAAAAAATTAGCTGGTGTGGTAACATACACCTGCAGTCCCAGCTACTCAGGAGGCTGAGGCAGGAGGACCCTTTGAGCCAACAAGTCTGGGTTTACTGGGTGACAGAGTGAGAATCTGTTTCAAAAAAGAAAAAAGGGAAAATGGTTTCAGTGGAATGTTGGATAAAAGGCGTATTGGAGAGAATGTAAAGAAGGAAGTAGAGGCAGTGATGATGGGAAAAATTATGAGGAAATCTGTCAGAACAGGGAACAAGAAATGGAGAATTGCTATTGCCCTGTCAACAGAGAGTTTTGTTTTATAACAAAGGACATTCCAGTGTGTTTAGATGCTTATGGAAATGAATTCTTAGAGAAGGCAAAGTTATGACCCAGGAGAGGAAGGGGAGCTCCAAATGAGAAAATTCTTGAATGAATGGACAGAAGGGGGTGGGATCCAGCTTGGCCTTTAGTGCAGCACAGGTAGTGAGTGTATTTTAATAGGAGAGGCAGAGTGTTCAGGCCAGGCACAGTTGAATCATGTCACTTGGTCATGGAAGTTTATAGACATTCTGTTGTGATTGTTTTCTAGTTTTTCTGTGAAATAAGGCTCAAGGTCATTTTTAGGAAGAAAGCTGTTGAGTAGGCATTTTGAAGGCTTGAGGAGAAAAGGTGTCAAAGTCATGTAGGAAGGTGGAACAGTCAAGGGATTAAATGAATGTAACAGCTGGGCTGGCCCAAGTGACTGGGCAGCCATTTACTGAGTGATTCCTTTCCCAAGATATTCCACTCTATTTCTTTTCTTTTAAAAAATATCCAGGGAATGAGGGCTCAATGTAAACTCCTGTTAGGTGATATTTGTGGGCACTCCTATGTCTTTTAAGATGGTTCCTCTTGGCTTATTATTCAATGGATGTTAAATAAGCAGGCAAAGTGGGAACAAAGAAACAAGTCAACTCAGACATCCTTCTCCAGGTGTTCGGAGCAACAAACAATTTATTTTGTCTTAAGGAATGGTCTCACTGTCAGCAGCAGGTGTTCACTAGATCCATCTTCTGCATTTCATAATACCACAAATGGGCTTCTCTAAAACTGAAGTCAGAGAGATTTATGTGAAGATCTTGCAGTTTTGTCGTTTGGCATGAAAGGCTCTGATGTCCTTGATTGTGGTCTCCGTTCAGACTTCAGTTGTCTATCTCTTACATTCAGCCAGAGTCAGAGAGACATCTGTTCCTGGGGATCACTTTACAGAGTCAGTGAGACATCTGTTCCTGGGGATCACTTTACAGAGTCAGTGGAGACATCTGTTCTTGGAGGTCACTCTACAGAGTCAGCGGAGACATCTGTTCCTGGTGGTCACTCTACAGAGTCAGTGGAGACATCTGTTCCTGGGGATCACTTTACAGAGTCAGAGAGACATCTGTTCCTGGGGATCACTCTACAGAGTCAGAGAGACATCTGTTCCTGGGGATCACTTTACAGAGTCAGTGGAGACATCTGTTCCTGGGGATCACTCTACAGAGTCAGCGGAGACATCTGTTCCTGGGGTTCACGCTACAGAGTCAGCAGAGACATCTGTTCCTCAAGACGACTCTACAGAGTCAGCGGAGACATCTGTTCCTGGGGATCACTCTACAGAGTCAGCAAGACATCTGTTCCTCGGGCTCACTCTACAGAGTCAGTGGAGACATCTGTTCCTGGGGATCACTCTACAGAGTCAGTGAGACATCTGTTCCTGCGGATCACTTTACAGAGTCAGCAGAGACATCTGCTCCTGGAGATCACTTTACAGAGTCAGCGGAGACATCTGTTCTGGGGATGACTCTACAGAGTCAGCAGAGACATCTGTTCCTGGCGATCACTCTACAGAGTCAGTGAGACATCTGTTCCTCGGGATCACTCTACAGAGTCAGCAGAGACATCTGTTCCTGGGGATCACTCTACAGAGTCAGAGAGACATCTGTTCCTGGGGATCACTCTACAGAGTCAGAGAGACATCTATTCCTGGGATCACTCTACAGAGCCAGCAGAGACATCTGTTCCTGGGGATCATTCTAGGTCAGTGTTTTTCAACCTTTTTGATCTCACATCCCAACTGAACCTATATAAACTTCTCTGGCACACTTAAATTATGTTGATTAAAAAAAAACAGAAAAAAAAAAACAAACTTTGTTTGCTTTGAACATCTTTCTATAATAATTTAATGAATGATCTGTAAAAATTTCTACCGCACCCCTAAGATCGTCCTATGGCACACCAGTGTGTTGTGGCACCCTGGTTGAAAACCACTGCTGTGGACTCAGAGGATCTGTCAGAGTCTCTAGCTTCCCTCCCTAGTTTTGCTCTGCCCTCTCTCTGAGCTCACTGTGATTCTACATCTTCTGAGTTTTACTATTGCCTCTCCTTTTTCATTTTCCTTACTCTGGTCTCTCTACTTGTGACAACTTGGAATGGTCTAAGCCCTAGACAGGTCCCATCGTGTGATTCAGGGGCAACATTTCTCTGGAACTGTAGATCCAGGACCCCAATCATGAAATAAATGACGCTGCATATGCTCCTCAGAGAAGGAACTGGACTAAACCAGCTGCATGCATCTGGAAAGGTAATGCTTCCTGCAATATAATCCTTTAGCCCTTGCACATAAATATCTGTGATAGCAGCCCCTGTTCTCCAGAATGGCCACTTCCTGCAGAGCACTGCTGGTCAGGCCCTACCAGGGCTGGATGAGCCTGCGTGCTGACATCTGGACATTGTTCATTCACTTCCGAGACCTGATGTTATAAGTAAGTTGGGGAACTGGGCTCCATGGTCCTGGTCAAGGACCCAGGGCCCTCTGTGCACCCAGTGAAGTGTTGACTAAGGATAAATTTAGTCTAGAGTAAAAAAGGCTTTGAAGATAAAACCACTTTAGGAGGGGAGGATATTCTGTAACCTTGAAACGCGTGAGGGGGAATCTGTTTAATGGATGCTGTGATAGTAAGGACATCGCCCATGCTACTCTTGCTGTGAGAGTATAAAGGGAACAAAAAGAAACAGGAGGGCAGAGCAGATCCCCTGCTGTGCTCCGGAATTCCTGGCTTTTCTGTAAATAAAAGTGAAACTGTTGATTTCTCAACAGTTTCTCTGTTGATTAGCTGAAGTGACCGACAGGCAGAAGGACTCCTTGGGCCAGCCACTATGCTCTTTTGTCATTGTGGAATAGAGCCAAGTCTCTACGAATGGCCATTTCCAGATATGCCAAAATGTTCTTTTGCTGGTCCTCTAAAGTATTTCGACCACTGGTTGTGTACAAGAATTTAACCATTCTATTTTCAAACAACTGTGGTTGGTTAGGTCTAACTATCAATTTAATGGCGCCAATGGCCGTCAAAATAAGAAAAATTACACAGTAAGTCTGTCTTTTATAAAGGGAATCATTTGCATTTCATTGTGGCCCTGAGCAGGGCCTGTTCCCAGCAGCACTTTTATAACCATTGTTCACATAAGAGGGTGAACCAAGGATGCAAAGGGCGTTTTGTTGTCAATATCTTTGCTTCATCTATAGAAACACTTCCTATAACATTGCTTTCACTTCTTTTTTAACATTTATAGTTTAGAGTAAACCAAGTAAAAATAATAGCTTTCTAGAAAAAGAAAGAAAGAGCAAGCCGACTGATGGTGATGAGTGATGTGCACACCAGTACACCAGAGGGGGACACTTTGCTAGGAACTTGTGTCTGCAAGGAGCTTTCATTTGGTGAGTTTCAAAGTGCTTTAGAATAATACTTTCGTGGCATAAAGAGAACGGTCACATAAAAGAATAGTTCACAAAAAGCAAGGAAATAAAAATGTCACTTGATTCAACTGGATATTTTAAGGGGAAATTATCTGATTAAAATGTACCACTGGAAGTTTACATTAAAATTAATTAGGATGGATGAACATTTTCAAGGCTCTAAATTGCATATTAGAAAAAGACAAAATAAATGTATCAGAAGAAATGAATTGGATCTGTTGTTGTCATTAGCATTAGGTGCCTTTTAATCTAGAAAGAAACTGAACTTGATTGAAAAAACATTCAGCTGGCCGGGGCAGTGGCTCATGCTTATAATCCCAGGACTCTGTGCCAAGGTGGAAGAATCCCTAGAGCTCAAGAATTTGAGATAAGCCTGAGGAATAGCAAGTCCCCATCTCTACTAAAAACAGAAAAAGTAGCTGGGTGTAGTGGTGGGCTCCTGTAGTCCCAGCTACTTGGGAGGCTAAGGCAGGAGGATTGCTTGAGCCCAGGAATTTGAGGTAGCTGTGAGCTAGGATTCCCCCATGGCACTCTACCCAGGGCAACAGAGACTCTGTCTAAATAATATATATATGTGTGTATATATATATATATATATATACAGCTTTATAAGAAGGTGTTAGAGATGATAAATCTAAAGGTTGGATAGGCAGAATAAAGCTATTAAACTAAATTATCTTAATAACTGTATATGAATGTAACACAATTTTCTAAAATTAATGTGCTTACATGATCATTTGAATTTTCTCGGTTCTTACTGTAGTCTGTGCCTGCTCATGTGCCATGTGTCTGTCTCTATCTAGGTCTATACAGTACTTCTCTCCAAATGTAGCTGAACTTTCTTCTGTCATCTACATGTGATAACTAATGTGTCCATTTTATGCCATGCATTAGTTTAGGTAAAATATATGTAGTCACTAGATTTGTCAAAACCTATCTCAAATGATATCTTTTTAAAAAGACATCCCAGAATTTTGGTCAGAATCCTTACTCCCTACTGGATGCTTTTCTAAAACTTCATCTATACTTTCATCATCTTATCATATTATACTATAATTTATAATCTGTGAAAAAATTGCCGGTATCTCCAAAGTATGAGTTGTGTCTTATGCCTTTGTGTTTATGCTCCACTTGTCACTCAAATAACGGTTTGCTCACCTAATAAGCAAATACATAAATAGACACAAATCTGGTTCCCTTACAATTAAGAAAGTTAATCTTACTCTGGAAAAAATAATAATTACCTCATATTTTTCAGTGTGCCCTTGGAAATTCTTAACTATATTTCCATAAATATAATTATAATATTATAATATACATTCAAGAATTTATAGTGTAACATGTAGTTACCTAAAAATCACACATATTTTAACAAATAAGCATTATTTTCAAATAAATATTTAGGTAAAAAATTAAATTCTTGAGTCCCCAAATACTACAGTGTTGTTGGGCAGAAAGCACTGATGCCAATAAGTTCAAAGTATTAAAGTAACAAAGTAGCTCATCACTTAAGAATATCCACTTCAAATTATAAAAAAGAGTTAACTCTGTTATCATTTAAATCTTACATGTGAGAGTAAAATGATATACATGATACACTGAGAATATTTGTGGATAACGTTTAAATAGTCTGTGTTTGGTCTCCATATTCTGTTTAAAGTTTTGACTCTTTTACATATAGCTGTAAAATCCCTTTAAATTCTATGTAGCATGGGAAGAAAATTCAATGTACGTGCAATTGCATTTTCCTTTGAGATAATTACTTATAAGGGAAACCCCCACTGACAGGTCCTAGAAGCCCCTAAGGTTCACAGAGATCCTGAAAGTTATGATTTCTAAAGCAGTCAGTGGGGCTCCATCCTCTGACTTAAAGTTCTTGGGCAGTTTTGCTAACATACAAAACCACTGTCCAGTTTTCCTTTTGTGGTAGTATTTATCATTTATAAAAAAGAATTCCAACCCTTCCTGCCTATGGTATAATTAGTCAAGGTTCATGGCCAAAATAGATTACTCCCAGAATTACCATTTGCTCCTAGAATTACCACAAGAGGTCTGTGGGCAGCAGCAAAGCCACGCTGGTGCACTTATTCATTTATTTGTTTGTTTAATACACAGCTCTGCCTGTCTTGAAGGAGAACTGCAGGCCTTCCTCTTGGTTTTGATGAATGAGGTGTGGCGCTCAGATGGATAAAAGGTGAATATCTCCCCAAACCAGACCTTGAGCTTCATAAATTATTTATAAAATACTTCAAAGCGTGCTGCAGTGCTCAGGGCTAGTTTCTAATGTGGAGACAAGAGCTTTTTAATCACACACACTCTTCCCTTCGAAAGAAAAAGATTGACATTTAACAGAGAGCCATAAGCCAACCATGGAATAGGAGGGTGGATCTCCATTTGGAATGGGTTATCATTTATAGGCCTTGAGAGCTGACTGCCAATTTCACAAACCTATGCAGTAATAGCAATCATATCTTAAATATATCTAGCATTTTCTCTGTAACATCCTGAAAATAGTTTCAACCTATTACCAGCATTTTATAGATATTCATAACAATAAGTAGAAAATGGGCACATGCTATCAGGGGGCTCCCTCATCAGAAAACCGTCACTGTTTTCCTGGGACAAAGATAGGTAAGTTTAAAAATTTTAGTGCGAGCCCAGAAGTTACAATTTATCAATAACATTTTGCAATTTTAAAATAACGTCAGTGATTATGCCATTGGCTAATAAACTGATACTCAAAGCATTTAGTATTTAGATATTTTACAATCGCAGTATGCAGATGCTGTTAGTAACTAAATAATTATCTGCTTAATTCCTCTATATAAAACAAGTTAAATTATCAGTGTGGCCATGCCCTACTTGATATGGTATTTAGACTTCCTGATAGCATGGGTAGAAAACAAATGAAATAAATAGTTTGTTGATAAAGATATGATTCAATTACTGACATGGTTGACATAGTATGTTAATAATAGCCTAGTCCTATTTTATGCATCATATTGTACTGAATGTATCTTAAAAGTTTCATTTGAATGAAAGTATATACAGAAGTTAACAATTAATATGTGTTATATGTGTATTTAATGGTTCCAGTAGCCCTGTGAAATAGGATTTATTAGCTATACAGTATCTGCTTAAAGTATCTGCATAAACTTTCCTATTCTTAAAAAAAAGGACCAGAAGCTCCTGTGGTTCAGTGGCCCACCATCAGTTCTGCACACATTAGTAGACTGAGGACAATGAACAAAGAGTTATTTAAAGTCGCCTTCCCTTTGGGGAATCCCTCTTTGAAGTATGAGGATTGGTGCAATAGGAGGAGTCTGGAGCTGCTTCTTACATGAAAATTCTCTTATTTCTAGACATCAAAATTTAGAGCTGCCTGGGGCACAATCTACCGTATGGGTTATTTGCAGGGATAGAGGATAATAATTACATTAGCTTCTGGCCAGGTATGGTGGCTCAGTTCTGTAATCCCAGCACTCTGCGAGGCAAGGCAGGTGAATTGATTGAGTAAGAAGTTTGAGACCAGCCTGAGCAAGAGCGAGATCCCATCTCTACTAAAAATAGACATTTAGGCCGGTTGTGGTGGCTCATGCCTGTAATCCTAGCACTCTGGGAAGCTGAGGCGAGTGAATTGCTTGAGCTCATGGGTTCAAGACCAGCCTGAGCAAAAAGTAAGACCCCCTGTGTCTACAAAAAATAGAAAAACTGAGGCAAGAAGATCATTTGAGCCCAAGTTGGAGGTTGCTGTGAGAGATCATGCCATGGCCCTCTACCCAGGTGACAGCTTGAGACTCTGTCTCAAAAAAAAAAAAAAAATTAGGGTGGCGTCTGTGGCTCAAAGGAGTAGAGCGTTGGCCCCATATGCTGGAGGTGGTGGGTTCAAACCCAGCCCTAGCCAAAAACTGCCAAAAAGACAAAAATAAAAACAAACAAATTAAGGCAGGTGGATTGCTTAAATTCACTCAACCCCAGGGTGACTGAGCAAGACTCTGTGTCAAAAATAAACAAACAAACATGTAAATTACCTAGGTGTGGTGGCAGATGCCTGTAGTCCCAGCTACTCAGGAGACTAAGGCAGGAGGATCACTTGAGCCCAGGAGTTTGAGGTTGCTGTGAGCTAGGCTGGGGAGGCCACAGCACTCGGCCAGGGCTACAGATTCTATCTCAAAATAATAATAATAATAATTACATCAACTTCTTGAGGGCAAGGATTTCATCTGTTCTATGCAGCAGCTGTTCTCAACCTGTGGGTCACAACCTCTTTGTAACAATGGAAATACATGGTGGCATTGGGAAGAACCACTGATAGGAGACCGTCTGGCATTTATGTGACACTGAATAAATATTTTTCCTTTTTTTTTTTTTTTTGCCCAACGTGGGACTTGAACCCATGAATGAATAAATATTTCTTGAATGAAAAGATAAGCAAATTTAAGTTCCCCATAGGTTGTTCCTTTTCAGTGATCCATATATTGTTCTGCAAAAAATAATTCTGACAATATCCTCCTGCTGCGGCCCCCAACTCCCCATCTTTGTCAGAGGGGAAAGACAAAGGGATGAATTTGACATTTGAAGATGACATAAAAGTAACATTTCTCCCAATTTACCAACAGAACTCAGAGCACAAAGGAGAAGTCCCCCTTTTTTATTTTTTATAATATCTAGACAATCTCTCATTGACATTCTTGTGCTTACTAACGGTTTACTGTACTAAGCTTGAGAAAGGCATATTTGTAATATTATATACTTTCTACACAGGGCTTAATAAAATAACCATTTTTAATTGAAAAACTCAGCCCATCAACATTTGAATTTTTTTCTAGAATTGGTCCATTTGCTTTAAAATTTAATTCCTGCCAGCCTAAGTGATTCTCAACCAAGGGTGACTTTGCCAGCTGCCTATTCTCACTCCCAAGGACATTTCACAACATCTGGACATATTTTTGGTTGTCATAACTTTTGAGAAGAGCAGGGATTCTGCAAAACATCCTTCAGAGCATGGGCAACCCACCATACAGAGAAGGATCCTTCGAGAAGCATCAGTCTGCTTTGGCCTGGCAGAATCAGCCACTAGCACAAATGTGGTGACTTATAGCAACTGAAGTTCATTCTCCCCAAATTCTGGGCCAGAGGTGTGAAATCAAGGCATGGGCAGGGCCATGTCCCCTCTGTAGAGTCTAGGGGACAGTCCTTCCTCACCTCTGCCAATTTCTGATGGCTCCAGGTGTCTTTCAGCTTCTCTGGCTTGCAAATGTCATTAACCCCATTTTCTAGTTTCTATATTTGATGCTTTGATTGGGGTCTTGCAAATAGAGAGAGACTACCCCTCCCAGGGTTAGCTGATTTTTAAGTGGTAGCAGAGCTTGCCTTTCATATGCAAACTAACCAGTTCAGAGGATATACCAGGGCCACTATCCCCTGCCCTAACAACCCAGGGCCAGGCAATTGCCCACTGAATATCCAAACTAGCCAGGCCTAAACCTGCTTAGCGGGCTGGCTGGCCCACCCTTCTCTTTTCTGGACCTTCCCATATCTGCAGCCTCAGTGTCATCTCTCTGTCCCCTCCCATAAGCAGTCCTCCTGGATTTTCCTGGGTGTGCAACTGTCCTCTCTGTTTTGTGGTCTGGGATTTCAGCTCACGGCTATTATCAATAAAAAGTGGAGGCTAGGCCCAGTGGTTCATGCCTATAATCCCAGCACTCTGAGAGGCTGAGGCGGGAGGATCACTCAGGAGTTCGAGACCAGCCTGAGCTAGAGTGAGACCCTGTTCTACTAAAAATAGAAAAACTAGCCAGGCATGGTGATAGGCCCCTGTAGTCTCAGCTACTCAGGAGGCTGAGGCAGTAGGATTGTTTGAGCCCAGGAGTTTGAGGTTTCTGTGAGCTATGATGATGCCACGGCACTCCACCAGGGTGACAGAGTGAGACTATCTCAAATAATAATAATAATAATAAAAGTAAATTAAAAGAAAAAAAGCAAAGGTGGATTTTTCCTTCCTGCTTTGAGTTCTGTGAGTCATTTGGGGGAAATGCTATTTTCACATCATCTTCAAACAGCAATTTCACCCCTTTGTCTTTTTCCCTCCTGACAAAGATGGGAGGGGGATGAGAGGATATTGGTCAGAATGGTCTTTTGCAAAAGCACTTTCTGCTTCCCCGTGTTTGCCCTTGATCCTATGTGTGTGCATATGTTTGTATATACACCACATGTCGAGTACTATGGAAAGGTGTACAAAAATTTAAATGTGCGGTTTAACAAATAAAGCCAAATGCTTTGAAACAGCCGTACAGGTGAAGAAATTAAGTCTTTCCAAGGCCTCAGCAGTGCTCTGGGTGTCCTTCCCCACGGAGACCCCTTTTTTTACCTTCAACATAATCGTTTCTTAGTTCTGTTTATAGTTTTATCCCCTTCATACACACTCCGAGAGATGAGTCCTCGCCTGAGGATCTTTCTCTTGCTATAAATCTTCTTTTATCTTCAAGTGTATTAGGAACAGTTTTTTACTTTATTATTTATTATTTTTTTATTTTAGTACATTTTTTATGTGAAGTTTCCCAAAGACACTATGTTGCCTAAATATATCACAGTAGAAATTCCTGTAATTAAATTTGATTATTTAAATAATTAATTTGATCATTATTATTCCTGTAATTATATTTGATTATTTATTAACATTGATTAATATTACTGATTAAGTAATTAATTTGATTATTTAATTATTTGATTACAACACCTTAAAAAATTTACATGTATAACATTGAAAAGTTATTATAAGCAACTTTTGGAAATAATATTAACGTGGGTTTTAATCCTTTTATGGGAGGTGCTATGTATAGCTGAATACTTAAACTTGTTTTTTTTTTTAATCATTTCATACAAATACTCTTTCTTAACTTTTATTTTAGAATATTAGGGGGTGCAGATGTTTTGTTTGCATACTTTGTTTTTGTACAGATCGAGTCAAGGTTGTAAGTGTGCCCTTCACTCAGACAGTGTGCACTGGACCAGACAGGAGTGAATCGACCCATCCCCTTTTCCTCCCCCATTCAGCTGGATGTTCACTGAGATTTACTTCCATATGTGCTCTTGAGTGTTGATCGATTAATTCCAATTTGGTATTGAGTATATATGTTTATTTCTCCATTCTTGTGATGTTTCACTTAAAAGACTGGTTTCCAGTTCCCTCCAGGATGTCTAAAGGGATACTAGACCGCCATTCTTTTTTATGGCTGAGTATTTCTCCATGGTATTTGTACACCACCTTTTATTAATCCATTCATGTGTTTGTGAGTGCTTGGGTAGAAAACAGGCTTTTAAATATAACTTCTTCTGGTTTTGAAATCTCTCTCTTCCTCTTGGTTTCCTTTAATGTCTTTGATTGGTTTTGTTCCTCTCCTATTGGAAATTTGTCTCAAGTGCCAATTGATTTTCAGTGCTCCACTCATATGTAAATGATTGGAAGTCCAGCCATGAGAGGGCTTGCTGGCAGAGGGTGCCTGGTGGAGTGGCCCTCTGCTGTCGGGGCCTCTGCAGCCCCAGGATCCAGAGGAGCATGTCCTCTTAGGAGGTCACGCATCTTACGGCTAGAGTGGCCAGATTTTAACATTGGTAAAGTGGGATAACATGGCGGGGCGGGGGGGTGGGGACGAGGGCAAGGCCTGACAACAATGCAAACTTTGATAAGCAGTTCTCAATTATCATTTCTCAACAATTATTTGTTATTATTACAGTTTAACATTATAAAATTAACAAAAATAATATAAAACTCATATTCTGGTAAAAGAGCCACATGGCAGCCAAAAACTGTATATTCCCTTCTTGTTCTCCTGCCCATTTGTGCATTCTTTCCAAAAATCAGGACTTTTTTAAAACACCGCAGGACACGGGACAAATTGTTAAAAGCGGGACGTCTGCTCACCCTACTTACGGCAGTCTTCTAGATGCAGGCCAAAGGGGCCTGTGGCTCACCATTTAGAATATATGTTTTCACTTAATCTCTCAATTTTAGCCTCACACCTCACCCAGTCCACCATAGCTTCTAGGGATCTGATGGGGGCCTCCTGTGTTTTATTTCTTCAGAGATGGAGCCCTTGACCTCCTGCCTAGAGACTCAGTGTGACATCTCTGCATACAGCCAACCCCAGACCACCACATGAGTCCAGGTATCAGACTTTTTGAGATCTTCAAAGTTGATCCACTAAATCAATTACTACTCATGTAGTGAACTTCAAAGAAATGTTCTGGGTCTTGTCTGCTAATATCACTCCTCGTGGGCTCAGACATAGTTTAATTTCTCCACTCTTCTTTTAGTTGATTTTCTGAAGGAAGAGCAGGTAGCATGTGTGTTCAAACTACCACACCTAATCAAAATTTTCATCAGGGATAGTTTATGGGAAACTTTGTGTAAGATTTTCCCTTTTCTTCCATTCTTTTTCTAGAAGCTCTTTAACATTTTTTTATTACTTGTAACTTTGTGTGTGTCAAGATAGAGGATTAAAATTTGCCAGATTTCAGGGTAGTTCTATTGATTATTTCAGCAGTGACATTAAATGTTAACATTAAATTATAAATTAAATTTGGAAGACTTAAATCATTGTTTTCCCCCGTTGAATTACTGTAAAACCAACATATTTCTACTGGTAGATACAAGATTTTGCAGAAGACACATTGTAGAACAGACACCATTCAAGAAAAAAAGTTACAAAATTGTAGAATTCAATTACCTTATTCATGAACCATTTTCTCCTAACCTAATGTCTTGTTGTCACTAGGATTTTGAGATTTACCTATTACTGACTCCTTCTTTCTTCCTGAAGCATTTGTTTTACTGCCCCATTTTATTGCTTTCTGATAACGAATTGTATGAAAATTCCTGAGGTGTTAACCACCAGCGCTCTCCTCCCTGGGTCGCCACCATTCTATCTGTTCAACCTTTCTTCTTGGGGACATGTCAAGTCAAGGTTATTCTCATCACATCAGCTTCCTCTTTACCCTCTGTTTCTATTCCTGTCCTGTATGGGTCATTCAAATGTAAATTGGGCACACAGCCCCAACTGCTGGCTCATGAATGGCCTGTTACCCACTTTTTGTAATGATCACTTCATCCTGGCACACTTAGGCATCTTAGGCACCGGCCTCCTCTGTGCTAGAACAATCCCTGCAGCCTTGGGGTCTGAACTTGAATGAGGCATGCAGCAGAAGAGCTTTTCTCTTTCCTTCATTTGACTGCTCCTAATTATTTTACAGGTGAAGGAGAATGGTAGTATGGAAATCATAGTGATGATGTAAAAATGGAAATACAATACAAATTCAATTCTATTTAATTTAAATGAAATAAAAATTTTAAAAATGATGAGTACAGAAATCATTATTCTCTGGCTTGATTTAGAATAAAGGTGTTAGTTGCAAGGGCTTTAGGTCTGTTCTATTCAGAGCCTGGTCTTTCTCCTGTAAGCCCCCCTTCCTGGAGCATCCTAGGAGATGGAGTGTTGTAGAAAGAACACGTGCTTCAAAATCTGGTTGCTTTTCTCCCCATCCCCCCACCACTTCTCACCACCTGTATAATCTGATCTCTGGGAAAGTAAGAAACTCTTCACTTTTTACCTGTAAGACAGGGATCCTATCTGCAAGAGCTATTTGAAAGGACTAAATGATACAAAGCACTTAAAACTCCTGGGATATAAAAAGCACTCCACAATTAGTGACCATTTCTATCACTGGTCACAGTTGATAGAAATGTTAAAGTGTGCCAGGATACTCTAGGATTGTGTCCTCTGTCATTCAGTACTGTTTTCATAAACTTACTCTGAGAAGACTTTGCAGGGCTACTTAAATATTTTTTAGCTCCTCTGCCTCTTAAGACGGAAAGACACATTTTTAGGTTTTTAAATGAATTAGCTTATTTTTTCTGTTTTCTCCATATGCAACGGGAGACCCTACAAACTTCCCATCTATGACTCTCAGTAACCACAAAATGCATCGTTGTCTAGGGAGGGAAGAGAAGGACATAGACTGGGCAGAAACGGGGACTTCCGGTTTCCCTGTTTCCCAGTATTCCCAGGCTTCAGCCCTGTTCACAGCCTGGAAGTAAGTATTCCCTTGGGGTTAAATATTGGCTCTGCCTGATCAGCTAGATGAGATTTCATTAGAAGTTTGCTTCCTTTGATTTTAATGTTTTGAATGCCAAGTGAATCTATACATCCCTGCTCAGAATGTAATAAAATTGAAGATAATCTTTTCCCAGATGGATGATCACAGCCATTTGGAGAAGCCAAAGATCAACATGAAAGCAATTAACAGGTGTGTGTGTGAACTGAACATGTGATATAAGTCATTTTTCAGAAAAGATTCTCATCTCTGAAAAACTTTTCCTCCTTCAAGATTAAAAGAGGTATACAGCTCATTTCCTTCTAGGTCATAATCTGTCTTTGAGCTCTGGCATTTTAAAATTAGAAAGACCTTAAGGAAATATTTCTTTGATTGTTAGATTTTCCAAGAAAGTTCTACTCTTTGGAATCAGGTTACCTAATGACTTGTTGTGAAATTCTTATGTTTAGCTTTGGTGCATTCATGTGTTTAAAAAACATATTTCAAACATGAAAATGTATCTATTCCCAATAAGTAAGTTGCATTTTTCTAAAATGAAAAGTTGTTGAGTTTTCTGTTGTAACTTGATGTTTTCCGGCTGAGTTCTCTCAGTAGTCTTGGGTATTTTCTGCACTTGTACCTAGTACACACACACACACTTGTCTGGGACAGTTCTATTTTTCACGGTGGTTGTCATCATGCCACATATTTGCCTCCCTGTCTTCTTCAAAAGAGCTGGCCAGATCTTAGCTACTGCAAGATTTATTGTCTTTGAACGGCCACTTACATCGAGTGGCTCACACCCATTAATCAGCCTGACTTACTGACCCTGGTGCTGTCCAGAGATGTGTGCTTACATCAGATAGGTTGCCGTGAAGGGCTATCCATTATCTTTCCAGGCTCTCACTTCTCTGTGCAATTCCAGTTGACTCACGCCTGCACATACCCAGGTACTGCTCAGCTCTTGGGGCTCTGCAAGGGGAAGATAGCATGGACTTGGATTATACACCCCATGGGGTGGGGAACCTGTGGCCTTCTAGATCCTGGAACCTGTGGCCTTTTGACTGAATCCAAACTCTTCAGAGCAAATCCTTTTAATAAAGGGATGTGTTCTGTGAAGTCTGGATTCAGTCAAGGGGCTGCACTTGAGGATCTGAAGGACAACATGTGGCCTTGAGGGTACAGGTTCCCTACCTGTGACAGATGTCATTCATAATCTGTAGGCACTGTGGGACTGCAGATTTAAAATAGAGAAGTATGTACCCTCTGATGATATATATATGTATATATATATATATATATATTTTTTTTTTTTTTTTGTAAAGACAGAGTCTCACTTTATTATCACTCTACCCTTGGTAGAGTGCCGTGGCGTCACACAGCTCACAGCAACCTCTAACTCCTGGGATCAGGCAATTCTCTTGCCTCAGCCTCTCAAGTATTTGGGGCTACAGGTGCCCACCAGAAGCCTGGCTATTTGTTGTTGTTGTTGTTGCAGTTTGGCCAGTGCTGGGTTTGAACCCGCCACCCTCAGTATATGGGGCCAGCGCTGTACCCACTGAGCCACAGGTGCTGCCCTGATGATATTCGTGAACTATGAAAAGCAAATAAACATGCAAATTCAGTGTATTTCCACCTTGGAAAAAAGGCAAGTCTTACATGGTTGTCACTTGCCTATGATTCATTGATTCTGACATCTCATTAAACTGATCAACCCCAATGATCACTAAAGCAATTAATTTTTTGACAAACATTACTGGCAAAGTAAACTTAGCTTATATTTGTGATTTACTTTATGATTTCTGTTCAGGATTGGGAACAAATAAGGAATTTGTTTTGCACAGGAAATGGCATGCAATTCTACATCATAATTTGTACTGGTATATAATAAACATTTGCTTGTTTCTTACTTGGTTAATCATCATAATATTAATTTCAGGAGGCTTTGCATGTTTATAGATAAATGAAGTTTACCAATGTTTTATTTTGACAAAGCTTGCTATTGTATTTAATTGTCTTTAAAGAAAGAAGCTAAAAGTATCTGTCAACTTCTAAGTAAAATGCTTTTATTAAGATAATACTTATTAAAGCAAATATCTTTTGGAAATTCGAACAATCTATAAATTGCAAACATTTGGTTAAAATAGTTTCAATAATAGATGTTTAGCTTGAGGACTTCAAGATGAAACATCAATATTTTCTCTGAAATTTTGATAACATATGTTTAAAAAGTCCTTTAAACAATAATAAAACTTAAAAAAAGCAATCAGTTAAACTACTGATGACTCTGGTTCCTAGTTGAGCTCAACTTAGAAAGTAAATCTAAGAATTAAATTCAAATAACCAGCAGGAATAGAAAATGGAGGTTTTTAATTTTTCTGAAGAAAAAATTTTGAAGAAAATTCTTACCAATGGCAAAATGGTGAGTTTATTCTCAGGTATGTCTTTTTTTTTTTTGAGACAGAGTCTCACTCTGTCCCCTGGGTAGAGTGCAGTGGGGTCATAGCTCATAACAACCTCAAACTCCTGAATTCAAGCAATCCTCCTGCCTCAGCCTCCTGAGTAGCTAGAGCTACAACACCTGCCAGTTTTTAGTAGAGACAGGGTTCTCACTCTTGCTCAGGTTGGTCTGGAACTCCTGAGCTCAAGGGATCCACCTATCTTGCCCTCCCAGAGTGTTGGGATAACAGGTGTGAGCCACCACTCTCAGCCTTATTCTCAGGTATATTTATTCTATCATTCCGTGACTTAAGAAAAAGTTTAGAGGGCATATTTAGGGTTTTATCCCCCTAATGACATTATATCAGAGTAACCAAGACATACTTTGAAATAAGGCACAGTGAAATACCTGCAATAATAATACAAAGGTAGTTTTTCCCATCATTCAAGCTCATCTGTATGTGGCAGAATGAACTTTTTATGCATCTCATCCTACTGTATTTCCCTTGTACTTCAGGCCTTAGTGGTATAGCAGGTGAAAACCTGCACCTGCAGACACATTTCATGGCTGAAAAATTACCAGTTTGTTTCTTCTATAGCTGAGTGCCATTTCTGCCTTGTGCATTCTTTTCATCAAGGAGTGAGAGCTCTAGTTGCCCTGGATTTAAACTCTCCTCTGGCTAGTTTGGTGTCCAGTTTGTCCAGCATCAGTTCTACAGTTTTGGAGAAGGCCAGGTGTGTGAGGTGGATGACTCCTCGTCCCCAGTGGTAACGTGATAACACTGCGTGCTCAGGCGCATCTGTGGAGATGTGCACTATCTCACCAGGGCTCCTCAGGTCCCGGTTCCCGGGGAAAGTTCTCCTCCTTCGTGGTCAGCTTTCCTCAGTTGCTTCTTGATCCCTCTTTAGCAAACTACAGTATGTGGCTTCTTCCCTGACCCTCCGGGTTCTGGGACCTCAGCTGCCATCTCTGTGAACCTGGGACCTGAAAGCTGGGACACGCCACACACGCATTCTCCTCGGAGCCCCTCCAGGCGCTCCAGGCCGCAGGGTGGCAGAAGTTTTCCTGTCCCCTCCCTGACACGGAGCCACATAGATTCCCAGACCTCTCGAGGCTGCCAGCTCCTGCAGGAGGCACGGGGGGGGGGGGGGTTCCCTGCCAGGTGGAGGAGGGGAAACAATTGAGGAGAAATGGAGGAAATTTTAAAAACTGAAGGCGAGAAACAACAGGACGGCAAGGTCCCTTGGGCTGTAAGGCTCCGATGCCTGTTTGTCCTTGTGGACTTTCCAGGGCCAGGTGGCTTCCTGACAGGGTAGAACTAACGCTCAGCGCCACCCTCTGGACTCCAGGTTTAGTTTCCCTTTTTAAATGTAAAATGTTTCACGCTTTCCCAACCAGCCTGCACAGCGGAGATAATTGAGAATATATGTGTGTGCACATGCACAGCTATGCAAATAAGGAAATAAACCGTACTTTTCTTTCTAAATCAGACATTTTCAAAGTAGCTGAATTTATAAAGTTAAAATGAACTTCTCCCTATTGTAGGTTGTATCTGTACACCAGTGTTTTTCAATGTTTTTTATCTCACGCCACCCTTGAGCCGGTAGTTAAACTGTAGGATTGCCTTCCCTCCAGTGACTCTCAGGAGAGACTCGTTGCTTGTTACCCTAGATCAGCATTTTTCAACTTTTTTTTTAAATCTCATAGCACACTTGAATCTATAGTTAAACTTCTGCGCACACTTAGTTATGCTGATCAAAAAAAAAAGAGAGAGAGAGAGAAAGAAAAGAACATACTTTGAAGTTCTTTTGAAAATAATTTAATGAATTATCTTTAAAAATTTGTATGGCACACCAGTTGAAAAATCACTGCCCTAGATTCTGGTGATTGTTGGGGTTCCTTGGCTTGTGGCAATGTCACTAATGTCACTCTGGTTTCAGTCTCCCTCTTTATGATACTGGATTTTTGACTTTGGATTTCCAGGCTCTTGGTCTTGACCATTCGATGAATGAATCAACAGACCACAGGACGGACAGTAAGTTAGGTTTTATTCACAGAGGTATTAGTACAGCTCTTATAATGAGCCAAACCTTGCAGAACAGGATAAGATAGGTTTTATATAAGTGTTACAGCTCTTACAAAGAGCCAAACCTTTCAGAGCAGGATGCAAGTGTTAGAGCTCTTACAAAGAGCCAAACCTCCTTGCAGAGCAGGGTATAAGTGTTTCAGCTCTTCCTCTTCTGCTCTCTCTCTCCCTCAGTGGTCTGCAGCAATCTGAGCTGAGGTCTTTGCTCTCCTCCTCTCTCTTCCTCGAAGGTCAGCGACAATCTGAAGTCTTGCTCTTCTGCTCTTTCTTCCTCGAAGGTCTGTGACGATCTGCTCCCAGGCTCTCTGCTCATGGGTCTTATATAGGGGTAATAACTTTGCTGTGATTGATTGAAAATGGACCAATCAGGGATGCACTGGAGGAATCGTCTGTGTTTTCCCCTGATCAGCCCTGTCTTTTATGTTACTGGAGCCTCCAGTGAGAGAGGAAAGCTCCCCCTTTGGCTCCAGCCTGCCGGTTTCTGTGCCAGCTCCTGCCAAGGCAGAGCCAGCAGGTCCTCTAGCGCCCTCTACTGGAGCCTCTGGTGGGGGAGGGAAGCTCCCCACCACTTGCTCCAACCTGCCGGTTTCTTTGCCGGCTGCTGCCACCAAGACAGAAGTGGCAGGTCCCCCAGGCCCTGCTTGGCTGAGCTGGCTGGGCCATCACTTTTCCGGTATCATTTATGCGGGCATCTCTTCTCTCTGTCTCCCCTTCTGACTCTTACGAAAGACACTCCCAGGGTGAAATCCACAACAATCTCATCTTAATATCATTAACTTAATTAAACCTGAAAAGACTCTTTTTCTAAATAATGTAATCACCACCTTTTCTAGGGATTTGGATGGACATGTATTTTTAAAATCATTATTCAATCTGCTACATGTCTTAAAATTGATTTACAGGCAAGATCTTCTAATAATAGGAACCTTTAACTCTATCCTCATGGGTGGTACCCTGAAGCATACCTAATTAATAATGCAATCTACTAATTATTCAGTAATGTAGAGGAAGGTTCTAATAGCTATTTATTGCCCACAAACACAGCACAATATTGCATCATCTTTCTTCTTACTCTCCACTCAGATGTTTTTGTCTTTGAAACACAATTATTTTAGCTTAAGAAAATAAACAGATATAAATAAAAAGTCTATGCAATATTAAAATGAAAACTGCAAAAAATATGGTCCAGAATTTGAAAAATATCAATCATCTACTGTTTTGTCTTTTCAAGTATATTATTTCCTCTCTAGTTACCCTACAGCATCAGTCAGCTTTAGAAGAGATCACAATGGCATACAGAAGCCAAGCAGAGATTTTTAAAACTTAGGTGAATTTTAACTTTGCATGTCCAAAGTAAGATTTTACAGCAAAGCAACAGATTTGAAGCCAGATGTTATGAGAGAGAAAGATCTGCCTCCATATATTTAGTTCTATTGAGCGAGACACAATTCTGAATGATCAAAGTCATGAAATGATGAAGTTTCTTTCTTAGCATGGAAAAGCTTTTTTCCAACATGAAGGGTAAGGTTTATGTTTGTTTTCCTGAGGGGAAGGAGAAGAATGGGGAGGAGACATCCTCTAGCCCTAGAGGATGAGAGGAGAGGGCAGCTCAGTCAGGATGTGCCCTGTGGTTCCAGCCCTGAACTTTGGCCTCCGCCTTGGACTTGGTCCATAAACTTGGCCTATAGGGTAGCAGGGTCCCAGCAAGTCAGGGGCATGCAAGGAGTAGCAGGATCTATAGATCTGAGACCTTTGAGAATTTGTCCTTTAGGGTTTCAGAACTGATGAGGAAGTCCCTGTATTTAGGAACGAGGGCCTGGGTGACCCGACAGAGCAGGTCTTCTTAGCCTTGTAAATCTCCATCATTTAACTTATGTGTGATGGGCATGCTGCTTATGTGTTTTGTATGCACCTATACATTTAATTGTCACAATATGAACTAGGGGAGTCCATTTTAAAAATGAAAAACCTGGGAAGAGCCTGTGGCTCAGTGAGTAGGGTGCCGGCCCCATATACCAAGGATGGTAGATTCAAACCTGGCCCCGGCCAAACTGTAACAAAAAATAGCCAGGCATTGTGGTGGGCGCTTGTAGTCTCAGCTACTCAGGAGGCTGAGGCAAGAGAATCACCTAAGCTGAAGAGCTGGAGGTTTCTGTGAGCTGTGATGCCATGGCACTCTACTGAGGATGACAAAGTGAGACTCTAAAAAAAACAAATTAATAAAAATGAGAAACCTGAAATACATTTGGCCCTGCATATCCACAGGTTTCAACTAACCACTCTCAAAAATATGTGGAAAAAACCCCCCAGAAAATAACAAGTTGAGTGTCAGGCATTGAGAGGGCTGAGGCAGGAGATAGCTTGATAGCTTGAGCCCAGGAGTTGGAGGCTGTAGTGAGTTTTGATAGAGCTTGTGAATAGCCACTGCACTCCAGCCTGGGAAACACAGTGAGTCTCTAGTCTAAAAATAGTAACAATAGTATATACAGTGTAACAATTATTTACATGCCATTTGCATTGCATTAAGTATTATAAGAAGTCCAGAGATGATTTAAAGTATACGGGAGGATGTACATAAATGACATACAAAACTATGCCATTTTGTATCAGAGACTTGAACATCCGTAACTTTTAGTATCTGCTGTGTATATGTGGGAGGTCCTGAAACACGTCAGTCCTCTGCAGATATCAGGAAAGGACTGTTCAGAGAAGAAAAGTAACTTGCCCTAGCTCAACCTAGTAAGTAAAAGGGCAGGGAAAACACCCCCTTACCCATTTGATTCTAGAATCTGTGCATTTAACCCCTATGCATACAGCTGGGTACAGAGCTATCATGCCCAAACATTAAGAATTAGGAACAAGGAATCTTTAAATTGCTGAATCTAATCTCAGTTTCAACCAGATTCAATACATTTAATTACTTTAAAAGAATGGTATTTCATAGATGAGGTCTTATTGTGAAGATAAGGGTTATTTATTTTAACTATAACTTATTGTGAAGATAAGGGTAATTATTTTAACTATAAAATAATTATCCATGTTCAAGAGAAGGAGAAAGTGGAGACCCCAGCCCAAATACAGAGAGAAAATCCTCCCTTCCCTCATCATTTTGCCCTATTTGAGACATCAGTGGTGGGGTTGGATGGTGTGGTCCACTTTGGAGAGGCAGTCCTTCTCACTGAGTCTAGTGATTCAAACACTGGTCTCTTGGGGAAACACACTTGCAGACACATCCAGAAATCCCACAACCCTTATTCTAGTCAAGCAGGCAAATAAAATTACTCATCACATGCATAAGCATTTGTCCATGTTCCTATACTAGCTCTGATTTTCCTTACCCTGGTATTACTTATATTACTTTATTTCTGCTAGGTTTGGGATTAGATTGTTCTTTTTCCAGTTCCATAAGTTGGTACATGAGGTTATTGATGCTCTCTTTTTCTGTTTTTGGAATGTAGGCACCTAATGTGATAAATTTCCCTCTTAAATCCAATTTTGCTGTATCCTACAGGTTTTGGTAACTTGTGTCTTCATTGTTGTTATGTTTGAGGAATAAAACAATTTCCTCTTTTATCTCATCCTGAACCCAAGCTATCATTTGACATAAAGTTGTTTAATTTCCAAGTCTTTGTGGGGGGATGAACATTTTTGTGGGAATTGAGCTCCACCTTTATTGCCCTGTGGTCTGAGGAGATACAAGGTATAATTTCTATTCTTTTAATTTTACTGAGATTTGATTTGTGTCCTGGGATGTGGTTGATTTTGGAGTACATACCATATGCTGACAAGAAAAATGTATATTCCTTAGCTTTGGGATGCTATGTTCTGTATATATCTATTAATCCCATTTGTTCTAGGTTCCCATTTAAGTCATTTGTATTTTCATTTAGTTTCTGTTCAGGGGATCTGTCCAGTTCTGTCAGAGGGGTGTTAAAGTCCCCAGCTATTAGGTTGTTATGGGATATCATATTGCTCAGATCCATCAAGGTTTGTTCCATAAATCTGGGAAAATTTAAGTTGGAACCATAAACATTTAAAATTGTCATGTCTTCTTGTTATATTGTTCCTTTGAAAAGTATAAAGTGTCCATGTCCATCTTTGTCTTTCCTAAGTATAGTTATTGTAAATCTACATGTATTGAAAATAAGATCACAGCCCCTTTTTTCTTCTGATTTCCATTTTCTTGGAGTACTGTTTTCCATCCCTTAACCCTGAGTCTTGATTTGTCCTTCAAGGCTAGGTGTGTCTCCTGGAGACAACATATGGATGGCTTGTGCTTTTTTATCCCATCAGCCAGCCTGTGCCTCTTCAGTGGTGAATTTAGTCCATTGACATTTATTGTGAGAATTGATAAGTGAGGTAGAGTTCTATTCATCTTATTTTGTTAAAGTCCATTGTGTAGTTTTATCCTTTAGGCCATTGTGGAAACTAAGTTTTGACCTTTGGCTTCTGGGTGTTTACTTTGCTGGTGGTTCAATGTGTTGGTCAGTGTTGAGAATAGGTCTAAGAATTTCCTATAAAGCTGGTCTTGTGGCAAATTTCCTCAGTGCTTTTATATCTGCAAAAATTTGATTTCCCCATCAGTTTTGAAACTTATTTTAGCAGGATACAAAATTCTGGACTGAAAATGGTTTTGCTTAAGAGTGTTGAAAGTGGATGACCATGCGCTTCTGGCTTGTAAGATTTCAGTTGAAAAGTCTGCTGTAATCCTCATGGCTCTGCCTCTGTAGATTAGTTGGGGCTTACTCCTGGCTGCTCGTGAAATTTTTTCTTCCATGTTAACTTTGGACAGGTTTATTACAGTATGTTTTGGAGAGGCTCTATTTGAGTTGGGATGACCCAGAGTTTGATATCAATCTGAAAGGAGTGTGTCAGGGTCTTGAGTAAAACTTGGAAAGTTTTCATTTATGATAGTCTCCAGTAGGGCTTCCATTCCTTTGGGACAATATTCTTCCCCTTCAGGTATCCCTATTATTCATATGTTTGAATGATTCATGGAGTCTTGTGGTTTTTTTTTGGGGGGGGCAGGGCTGGGTGTGAACCCATGACCTCTAGTATATGGGGCTGGCATTCTACTCCTAGAGCCACAGGAGCCACCCAGGAGTCTTATGTTCTTTAAGTGCCTGTTCTGCCTTTTCTTTCTTCTTTTCTGCCTCTTTAACTACCTGGGTTAACTTGAAAACTTTATCCTCTAGCTCTGAGGTTCTTTCTTCTCTATGATCTAAACTATTCTTGATACTTTCTACTGCATGTTTACATTCCCTGATTGTCTCTTTCATTTCCTTAAGCTCCACTATATCCTTTCTGTGTTCAATATATCTCTCATCTGACTTTCGGTTCTGTGTTTCCATTTTCTCATCCATTCCCTTATTGTCTTTATCACCCATATTCTCACTTCCCTTCATGTCAAGTTCTTTAATCTTTATGGGTGGAGTCTTCTGCAGTAGGTGCCTCATGGTCCATTGGGGGAGTTACTCTGTTTTGGTTTCATGTTGCCTGAATTTTTCTGTTGGTTCTTCCTCATGTGTTCTTTCTTCTTGTTCACCCCCTTGTCCTCCTTTTTCCCTCTCTGTCTCCTGGCTGCAACTTGCCTTGTCTTAGAGCTTAGGTCTTGAAGTAGCCTCAGACTGAGCAAAGCCAAATAAACAGAGGTCCTTGCTCTTGATGATAATACATTCCAATATGTCACTGGGATACCCAGTGGCACTGTGGTTTTTTAGGAGACAGCTAGCAACCTCTATGGTTTTTATTTCAAACTTAGTTTCCTTGGGTAATCACACAATTATTTCCTCAGCATTCAGACCCTGCTAGGTCAGAATCTGAAAGTTCATGAGAATCCTTCAGGGGAGAGGGTCACACTGCCCCCTGACTCCAGTTCCTATGGGGTATGGTAGTCCATCAGCCTGTCCCAAGAGTGGAGTTCTTATCCCAGTAGTTGGAATTAAGATGGCCACTGCTAAGACCTTCTCATGAACTTACCACAAAGGTAGCCTCCTGGCCACCGAGATTTTCTCAGTATGGTTGCCTCACAACCCACCAAACTTATGGCAAATGTACTCCAACCAAAATTCAAATCTGGTTGCTGTATACCATTTGAGTCCACCCAATCTTCCAAGCTTTCCACTCAATGTACAGCTTCCCTCAACAGCTGAAAACTTTGGAAAGGCTTCGTCCTATCCTGGACCTGTTTGGGGGGACAGACTATCCCGCCTGGTCAATCATTTGCCTAATTAGACAATCACTTGACTAATTCATCAAATTTCCACTGCTCCAGATCATACACTGCATCCAGCTCACCACCTCCTTGCTGTGCTCCTTGAGGTATCACTCTGGGTAAGGTCCCTGCCCCAGGAATGGCTGGGTTCTCTCTTTTTCTCCAGTCATTCTAGAAGAGCTCAGATGAACAATCATTCTGGCCCACCATTTTTCTTTGCCCCCCACCCACCCTGGCATACTTACAATTATTTGTTTGTGTGTTTATTTCAGAAAAAGATAGATAGTTATCAAGACTAATCTGGTGGAAGGCAAGTGTCTGCATGGGATTCTGAGTCATAAAACCTGACTCTATCCAACCAGGTTAAATTTAAGGGTGAATGTTGGCTTCTGTATATGATGTGTTGGCAGAGTTCAGAAATTTGATTTATTTTCAAAACATTCATTAAGCACGTACCACGTAATGGCCTGTTTCAGGTCTTGGGATGTATAAGTAATATACATTTCAGTGTGGGGAAAACAGACAGGAAGCCTAATATAAAACACAGAATAGAGAATTTTAATGATGTTGGATATTATGGCAAGCATGCAGTGAAAGGTAAGAAGCATAGGAATTGAAGAATTTACGATTGCAATTTTAAATATGGCAGATACTTAAAACATTTTTTTTAGGAGTGTTGCCAGTATATTGAATACATTTTAGAAAATATTGGACAGTCACATGCATCTAGAATTAGAAACAAATAGCTATAAAGAAAGAAACTAAAAATTCAAAATCAATGTTTTGGGTAAATTTTGTAACTTAAATTATAATAAGGTTATTTGGTAGCTAGGGATCTCCAGTTCTCCTAGCAATGAAGGTGAGCACTCTGGCTTTGGTGCTGCCTGGAGCAACTGCTGTAGGAGGAGTGCTCTGCTGGTCTTCAAAGAGGGCAGGGACTTTCCCAACCTCCAGGCCAGGCAGTCCAACTGCACCAGAGTTTGAAAAATGACCTACAGTAACCTCGGCTAATTATCATGTCATTAGTTGTCCATCCAAGTGGTTTGATGGTTATGTTTGAGCAAGGAGAAGGGTCCAATGTTTTTTATATATTTTAATTTTTTATTAAATCATAACTGTGTACACTAATGCATTTATGGGGTACAATGTGATAATTTGATATACAATGTGGAAAGCTTACATCAAACTTGTTAACATAACCAACGCCTCACTTACTTGTTGTGGTAAGACATTTATACTCTTAATAGTTTTAAAATCTACCATTGCATTATGTACAATAAATGAGGTCCCACCAAATACCCTCCCTCTTCCTGGCCTCCCCCTTCCCCTCCCTTCCCCCTCTTCTTCCCTCTTTCTTTCTGGACTATAGTTTTGTTTTATCATTCATATGAAAGTGTAGGTTATTATATATTGGTTTCATAATAGTATGGAGTACATTGGATACTTTTTCTTCCATTCTTGGGATGATTTAATGAGAAGAATATGTTCCAGCTCCATCCAGGTAAACTAAAAGATGTGAAATCTCCAACTATTTTTATCCCAATCTTGATGGTATGAAACAGGACCTCAGACCATAACCAGGGTGTCTTGATACAACAGGAGGCCTGTTCATCATCTATGGCAAATTTAGCTTCTCTATAAATCTATCTTGCCCTTCCTCAATCAACCTTCCATGCCCTGTTTCTGGTGTATCTGGTCATCTTCAGCCGAGAGCACCTAGAACCCAGAATAGACTGCCACCCAACAAGGTATATTTTCATAAAGGTAGATATACATTTATTTCTATTGTTTTTTGTTTGTTTGTTTGTTTGTTTTTGAGACGGAGCCTCAAGCTATCCCCCTGGGCAGAGTGCCATGGCATCACAGCTCATAGCAACCTCCAACTCCTGGGCTCAAGCAAGTCTCCTGCCTCCGCTTCCCAAGTAGCTGAGACCACAGGCGCCTGCCACAACGCTCGGCCATGTTTGTTTGTTTTTGAGACAGAATCTCACACTGTTGCCCTGGGTAGAGTGGCATGGCGTCATAGCTGACAGCAACCTTAAACTCTTGGACTCAAGTGATCCATCTGCCTCAGCCTCCTGAGTAGCTGAGACTACAGGCTTTCACCACCATGCCTAGCTAGTTTTTCTAACTTCAGTAGAGAGAGGGTCTCTCTCTTGTTCAGGCTGGTCTTGAACTCCTGAGCTCAAGTGATCCACCCACCTTCCAGAATGCTAGGATTTTACATGTGAGCCACTGCACCTAGCCTACTGTTATTTTGTTTTTAAGAATTAAGCAGAGGCTATTCAATATTTAAAAATACAGCTGAGCTCTGTAGAAATGAGGATCCACTGCATCTGTTGATAAGTAGGACAGAGTGCTGAGGGAACTGGGAGGGTAGCAAGGGTATGCAGAAGGAAGATCACAGCAATGGCTCTGATGTGCTCTCACCTCCCTGCTCCTTCTTACTTTAGTCATGCCCTCTCATACAGACTCTGGGACTGGATATCAGACTGCTTTGACAAATGGGACATTAGCCAATATGTTACATGCAGAAATTCAAAAACTGCTGGTTCATTGAGGCTTGTTTATTGCTGAACTTAGTGTCCTAAGACCACTTTAAGCTGCCACTGACACCGTAGAGGTTTACAGACTTGCTCCAACAACCCCACCAACCACCGTTCAACTGCTAGATATGTGAGAAGCCAGGTGGGCTCAGTTGACCCACATGCTGATGGAGGTTATCATAGGAGCTCAGATGAGTCTGCCTGAGACTAGAACATTCCAGCAGAGTGGAGGCTAAATTGCTTACTAATATAATAATGAATGGAGCAAATGTTAAACCAATAAGTTTGGGCGGTTTGTTATAGGGCAGCAGCTGACAGTGTATTTAATCACTTCAATTCTGATACCCCATTGTAAGATATTTTAGCCAAGAACTATTGATACTTAATCACATTTATAGGCTTTTATATTTTCCTCTGTTGAAACTATCTCATAAAGGCAAACTAGATGCTGTTCAAGTGAAATGATATACCATTATGCATACATTTTTTGTTACCTATGTAGACAATAAAAAAATAAAATTGTTTTCAAGTCCTAAGAACATTTACAAGTTCTAGGCTGACATTTATCAAATTTTCATTATTATGTCTAGGCACAGTCTTTCCCCATACCTCCCAAATAAATAGTTACCTGCTAGGTATACATCTATCTTATGTATTTGTCAACTCAGAATGAGACCAATGGTTATGCTTGATTATATGGAATAAATACACAGTATGAAAATTGAAATTAGACATGCTTATTATAAAATGTGATGATTGTTTCCATTGCAGGACATAATTGAATTAAAAAACATTATTGATCTGGATTGAATTCCAATTTACTAAGGTTAGAGCAAGCCAGCTTCTGTCCATATTTGAATAGAAAGGCTTACAAGGGCAATAGTCTATACATCACAGGTGATAACATTTTTTTAAGTCACTAAGTTTCATTTTATGACACAAAACATTTCTGTTTTATATGCCAACAAAGAGTTGAAATTCCAGAAGCACTTGGAGGCTAAATTACTGAACACTTACCATGTATCTTATCACAACAGAACGTTAATGCCAGTGCTTGATTATAACAAGCAATCTGATTGCATGAATTTGGGCTTCAAGGCACTCAGGTTTTTATATTCATTAGAGAAGTTATTGATTCTGCAAAGTTACCTTTAATAAAACTACACTATTTTCTCAGGCATGTTATATGGGCACAGACAAATTATGTGATCGATGATATTGAGCAAAAGGAAAAGCATTCATTGTCTCTAATCTCTTTACCCTCCTTTCTAAATTGTACATTGCAACAGCAGGAAGAGTCACAGTGGCTCCATGCAAAGCCAGCACAGGCAGCTCTGTATGCCATAGAAAGGTCTTATCTGGCTTCATGTAGCTCCCTATAATTTTTGATAATTAAATTGACTTGTTTTATTAAAAGATATTAGAAAGTAGAAACTAAATTTAGAAAAAGATTATGTCAATAAAAATCATTTTAAACATACACAAATTCATATATGTGTCACTATGATAGTTTTGAGATACACAAAAATCAAGAAATGTAAAATCTGTGTGGAAGGCAACAAATGAAGCCCTCCCAACACTGATTAAGACGAAACCTGCACGGTGAATCAGAAAAGATGCTGCGGCTGTGTTTCTTGAAATGAAATAATGGATTGTAACACAGTCTATCTCAAAACTTTTGTGGTGACCCACATAATTTACTGATGTACATCAGCTTCAGCAAAATGACGCACAAGTTACTGTTTTGTCTGTTAAAGTATGTAGTTCTGCAGAGTTTCTATGATACAAAGCAGTTTTTAATTAATTTTATTCAAAGAATACTGTTCAAAGAATATATTGAAGGGAATTTTCATAAAAATATTAATTAAAATATAAATCTTAGTTTAAAAAATAAATTAAGATTATAGCTATTCTATTGTTGTGTTTCCTTTTTAATCTTAGACTCAATGTGCCAGTTTACAGACACAAAAAAAATCCTTCTAGTATTTTGACTGGCATTACATTGAATTTATTACATTAACTTGAAGAAAATTAATACTTAAAATACTGAGTTTTCCATTTCAAAACAAGGTACACCTCACCATTTATTTAGAACTTTAATTTCTCTTACCAATATTTGTAGTTTTCAGTATGGATATTTTTCATGTATTTTATTAAATTTATCTGTCAATATGTTTTTGGTGTTATATAAATATTGATAGTTATTGTTCATGCTCGTAGGAAAAGAAAAGTTCAAACCACCAACTGGGTGGTTATATTTGTAGACCATATGCCTGACTAAAGAGATGTATTGAAAAGATATGAAGAATTTTTACAACTAAATAATATTAACAAAAAGAAGAATTGAAAATAGGCAAAATGTTGAAATACACTTGACAATATATGATATGTGAACCACAGCAAATGAAAAGCTGCTCAGCGTCATTAGTTACCAGGGAAATGCAAATTACAGGCACAGTGAGGTGCATACACACACACACACACACACACAAATGACTACATTAAAAGTTCACCAGTGAGATTTGTCAAGGTTGTGTGGGGCGATGGAAATTCTTACATCATGCTGATAGGTTTGTAAAATTGTTCAACCACATGAGAAAATTGTTTGGCAAATTTCTTATTTTTGAGTATTTATCCAGAAGAAATAAAGCAAATGTTCATTACAGCTTTATTTATAATAGCTCCAAACAACACAAATGTCCATTAAGTCTATAGTCCTCAACCCCCAGGCTACAGACCAGTACCAGTCCATGGCCTTTTAGGACTCAGGCTTCACAGCAGGAGATGAGCAGAAAGTGAGGAAACCTCCCCATCTATTTATAGCTGCTCCCCCTCACTCACATCACTGCCTGAGCTTTGCCTCCTGTCAGATCAGATTCTCACAGGAATGTAAATCCCACCCCTTATCCATGGAAAGATCGTCTTCCATGAAACCAATCCCTGGTGCCCAAAAGGTTGGTAACATGAAATCATGAACATGGAAAATAAGCCTGGCAGATGGGTACAATGAAATGCTCAGCAACAAATTACTGCAACAACGTAGATCTTATATTGTTTTAGATAAGTCTCTTCCAAGCAGAAAGATGTTTTTTTCAATCCAGTAAGACAACCTTTCTTAAAACTGTAAATTTCTGTTTCTTTCTCTCCTCTCCATATATTTATATGTGCATTAGATATACTTATTTCTGTATTACACACCATGGTGGTATTTCAAGCACTCACTCTTCAGTCAGACACCTGGGTTTAAATCTTGCCTCTCATTTTGGATCATTTAATCTCTATTATGTGAATGTTTATGTCTCACCGAAATCTGTATGTTGAAGCCCTAACTGGCAATGTCCTGGTATGTGCAGATGGGGCCTTTAGGATATTAGGGTTAGATGAGGTCATTAGGGTGTGACACTCCTGATGAGATTAGTGCCCTTCTAAGAACAGACATGCAGGCTTGTCCCCCACCCACCCACACACACACACACACACACAAAAGAGGCCATGTGAGCGCATAGCAGGATGGCAACCTCTACCAGACAGGGAAGAAGCCTCATGTGAACCTTCTTGCTGGCACCTTGACCTTTGACTTCCCAGCCTCTGGGGGTGTTTTTCTATGGTGGTCCATGCAGACTTAGACAACTCTTTCTGCCTAAGGGGTGTATTTGAAAAATGAGGTTGATAAATACACATCTCAAAAAGTGAATTGGTATATTTAAATGTGTTTCAGACAATCACCCAGCAAACACGAGGCACCACACACATGCATCTTGGTTCCTGATATTACTGAGCCTTCTGTAGGCCCTGCCGTTCCTCCTCCTTATCCCCCCATAACCCTCCCTCTGGCTTCTTTTAAAGTGACTAATGTATTTAATTTTCTTCTCTTTAACTGTTTGGAAGTGATGTCTGTATGATATCATTTTAATAGTTGCCTTTGAATTTTGAGCACAAATATGTAAGTCCCAAATTTAATCAGTATCTTAACTTTCCTCTCTTCAATTTCAAGGACATTGGAATGCTTCATTTCCCCTCACCCCTCTCAAATACATTTACAATTGTCAAATTTTTATAATGTCTAGCTGGCTCTTATGACCCATACATTAGACCTTGTTTAATATTTTATGAAACAAACTCATCTAGACATACCCTTTCCCTCCCTTCCTTAATGCATTGCAAACCTTCCTGTTGGAATCTTTTCTTCCTTTAGAAGCCCATTCTTCAGAAGTTAGCTTATTGAGGGATGTTTAGAAGTAAACACTTTCAAAATCTGCTCATTTGTCTTTATCTTCATTCTTGAAAGCTTCTTCAGCTGTGTGAACAATTCTAGACTGACTAGTATTTTTTCTGAATATACTGAGGGCATGTCACTGTATTCTTACTTTATTCATTGTTTTCATGGGCTAACTGTCAGTCTAACTCAGCTAACTGAGTAGGATTTGTGCTTGTTTCCTTCAGGTCCCTGTGAATAACCAGATTCAGATCCACTTTGTACAGTTTGGGGCTTGTATATTGAGAGCTACATTAGTATAATCTTGAGCTGGTATATCAAGGGCTACAGTATTACAATCTTGAACTTGGATATCAAGTGTTAGGTTAATATAATCTTGGCCTTGTACACTGAGGGATACATTAGTACAATCTTGGTCATGGATATTGAGGGCTACATAAACAGATGGATTCAGGCTGCAAACCAGGGCCAGGCAGTGAACATCACATTGGCAGGGGAGAACTTTTAATTTTTTCTCCATCCTTATGTAAGTTCAAACAGCAGTTAGATGATGGATTGTTTTTCCATCTCCCAGGGTTCTGGTTTCATGCAGATGGTCTCAGATCTGAAATGCTAGGCCACAGGACATTGGATGTGTCCCAGAGCATTTTTATGGTGATTTCTACACCTGTCTTTGTCCTGATTCTGGTTTGTACTCTGACCTACAAGTTCCAGTCTAATCAGCTTCCTTAAACTCTAGCCTCTACATCTTCATCTCTGCTCTGATTGGTTTGGTGCTGGTTCCCCCTCTCTGTGCCATGGAACCTACATGTTTTTAGGCAGAAATTTCCCATGATTTCCATGGCCAGCTCATTTGTTTCCATTCTCTGGGTTGCTAGTTTTTCAATATCTGAAAATAACTATTTTTAATATTAATATAATTTTCTAATTTTTTTCCCCAAAGAAAAAGAAAGTTTGATACCAATTATCCCTTTGTATCCAAGAGTGGAAGTTCTAGATTATCTTTTTTGGCTAACTTTGCATTGTTATTTAACTTTTTTTATTCCAATTAAATTACAAGCTGTTTTGTGGGAAGGATTCTATATTATATGACTTCATATCTCCCTTGCATAGTATTCAACAATTATTGACATATGGTCAGAGTACCATACCAACATCATCACTACCATAAATAGAGTTTTATATTTTACAGCACTTTAAACATGATAAATCCCTTTACCTGTGTTAACAGTTTTGCCCTCACTGAGCTTTTATTATTTCAGTCTTGAAGATATGAAGTCTGAGCTCAGAAATAAGTTACTCATTCAGACACAGCAGGGAAAAATTAGTACTAAGACTGAAGTCTATTCTATTCCAAGTGATTTTTCTCCACTACTTTATGCTCCTCACATCTCTGGTTAATCCTTGATTGCATGCCAAGATATTAAGAAACCAGGGAAATAAAATCACAAACAAGAAAGCTATTCTTTCTATACATATTAACCCAAATAGATACCTAAGATGACTTCCAAATGATACAAGTCAAACAAAATCATGCTTCAGTTCTATCACTATCATAAGAAAATTAGTAAAAGACATCTTGGTGCCTTAAATGAAGCATGATCAGGCATAACTAGTGATGTAATATTTTCCATTTCTTAACCTTTTATTGCTTTGGTGCTTAATAGTCTTGTGACATAGCGATCATGATGCTCTCTTCAGACATGAGAATATCATCTTACAGAATTTAAGAAACTCACTGAAACTCTCATAGATAACAAGTGGCTCAGGGTCCAGATCAGTCTTTCTTTTCACATTTCTTATAGAATATCCAACATTGTCTTTATCTTTGCTCTCCTCCTCATTCCCTTCTGTTTTACTCTTGATTTATTATTTTTTATGTGCATGTTCATTTATTTATTTATTTTAATTGACAAAAATTATACCTATTTATGTCATACAACATGATTTAATATACGTTAACATATCCATTACCTCACACACTTATTTTATTTTATTTATTTTTAGTGTTGGGGAATCATTGAAAATACAAAGAACCAGGTTACACTGCTTGCATTTGTTAGACAAAGTCTCTCTTATAATTGTGTCCCAAGAGGTGTGTCACACACCGTGACTCCCCCACCTCCCTTACTCTTTCCCTCTCTCCACTCCTCCATTCCTGCAGTCTCCAACATGTACTAGCATCAATTGTCCTCATATCAGAATTGAGTACATTGGATTCTTGCAATGCTTTACTAAGAAGAATATGTTTCAACTCCATACAGGTTAATAAAAAATATATAAAGTCACCATCTTTTTTAGTGGCTGAATAGTATTTCACGGTATAGATATACCACGGCTTGTTAATCCATTCCTGCCTTGGTAGGCATTTAGGTTGTTTACACAATTTGGCAATTGTAAATTAAGCTGCAATAAAGAGTCTGGTGCAAATGTCTTTATAATAAAATGATTTTTTTCTTCTGAGTGATGCCTAGTAATGGGATTGCAGGATCAAATGAAAGTTCTAATTTAAGTTCTTTAAGGATTCTTCATACTTCCTTCCAAAAAAGTTGTATTAGTTTGCAGTCCCACCAGCAGTGTAAAGTTCTCCCTTCTCTCCACATCCATACCAGCATCTATAGCTTTGAGACTTTGTGATGAGGGCCATTCTCACTGAGGTTAGGTGATATCAGAGGGTGGTTTTTATTTGCATTTCTCAGATAATTAGGGACAATGAATATTTTTCATATGTTTGTTAGCCATCCATCTGTCTTCTCTAGAGAAGGTTCTAGTCATCTTTCTTATTCATTGGGTCTTTTTTTTGTTGTTGATTAATTTGAGTTCTCTGTAGATCTTAGTTATTAAGCTTTTGTCTGATTCAAAATATGCAAATACCTTTTCCCACTCTGAAGGTTGGCTGTTTGCTTTGGTTGTTTTCTCCTTAGCTGTACATAAGCTTTTCAGTTTAATTAAGTTTCATTTGTTTATTTTTGTTGTTGTTGCAATTGCCACTGGAGTCTCCTTCATAAAATCTTTCCCCAGGCCAATATCTTCAAGTGCTTTTCCCACACTTTCTTTGAGAATTTTTAGTGTTTGATGCCTTAGACTTAGATCTTTTATCCATCTGCAATCAATTTTAGTGAGTGATGAGAGATGTGGGTCCAGTTTCAGTCTTTTACATGTGGTTATCCAGTTCTCCCAGTACCATTTATTGAAAAGGGATTCTTTTCTCCAGTGTACGTTCTTGTTTGGTTTATCAAAGATCGGGTGGCTGTTAAATATTAGTTGCATCTCATGGTTTCATATTCAGTTGCAAATGTCAATGTATTTATTTTTGTGCCGATACTGCGCTGTTTTGATCACTATGGCCTTGTAATATAGCCTAAAATCTAGTAAACTGATGCCTCTGGACTTGTCTTTATTACTAAGAATTGCCTTAGCTATACAGGATTTTTTTCTGATTCTATACAAAACAAAGAATTATTTTTTCCAAATCTTGAAAGTATGATGTTGGTATTTTAATGGGTATTCCACTGAATCTTTAGATTGCTTTGGGAAGCATAAACATTTTAACAATGTTGATTCTTCCCAGCCATCAGAATAGTATGTTCTTCCATTTCTTAATATCTTCGGCTATTTTTTTCTTAGGGTTTTGTAATTTTCTTTATAGAGATTCTTCACCTCTTTTGTTAGGTATATTCTTAGGTATTTCATTTTCTTTGAAGCTACTGTGAAGGGAATCATTTCTTTGCTTAGCTTCTCATCTTGGCTGTTATTGGCATACAAAAAAGCTACCAATTTGTGAACATCAATTTTATATCCTGAGACATTACTGCATTTTTTGATGACTTCCAGGAGTCTTGTGGTTGAGTCTTTGGGGTTTTCTAAGTATATCATATTGTTGGCAAAGAGGAAGAGTTTAATTTCCTCTGCCCCCATTTGAAGGCCCTTTTTTTACCTTCTCTTGCCTGATTGTATTGGCTAGAGCTTTCAGCACTATGTTGAATAGTATAGTGGTAGAGAACACCCTGGTCTTGTTCCAGTTCTGAGTTGGAAAGATTTCAGTTTTACTTCATTCAGTATAATATTAGCTGTGGGTTTGTCATAGGTGCCTTCAATTAGTTTAAGAAATGTGCCACCTATGCCTATATTCTTCAGAGTCTTAATTAGAAAAGTATGCTGAATTTTCTTAAATGCTTTTTCTGCATCTATTGAGAGGATCATATGGTCTTGGGTTTTGCTTCTGTTGATATGGTGAATTACATTTATAGGCTTGCATATGTCATATCAGCCTTGCATCCCTGGGATGAAGCCTGGTTGATCGTGATGCTTTTTTAATGTGTAGCTGTAATCTATTGGCTAGAATTTTATTGATAATTTTTGCACCTATATTCATTAGTGAAATTAGTCCGAAATACTCCTTTTTAGTTGAATCTTTTCCTGGTTTTGGTATTAGTGTAATATGTGCTTCATAAAACATGTTGGGAAAGATTCTTTCCTTCTGAAATTTTTGGAATAATTTCTGCAGCATGGGTATAAGCTCTTCTTTAAAGGTTTGAGAGAATTCTGGTGTGAAACCATCTGAACCAGGGCATTTTTTTGTTGGGAGTTTTTTTTTATTGTTTCTGTGATCTAAGTTCTTAAAATCAGTCTGTTTAGGAGATCTATTTCTTTTTGATTAAGTCTAGGGAGAGGGTGTGATTCCAGGTATTGATCCATTTCCTCCTTGTCAAATTTCTGAGCATAGAGTTTCTTGTAGTATTCAGAGATAATCTCTTGTATGTCTGTGTCATCTGTTGTTATTTCCCCTTTATTATTTCTGATTGAGGTTACTAGAGATTTTACTTTTCTATTTCTAGTTATTCTGGCCAAAGGTTTATCTATTTTATTTATTTTTTTCAGAAAGGCAACTTTTTATGTCATTAATTTTCTGAATGATTTTTTCATTAAGCTCTTATTTAATTTCAGTTATTTCTTTTCTTCTGGGTTTACTGTTAGATTGTTTTTCTTTTTCCAATTCCATGAGATGGTTTGTGAGAATGTTGATGTGTTCACTTTCTATTTATTGTGCATAGGCATCTAGTGCAATAAATTTTCCTCTCAGAACAGCTTTTGCTGTATCCCACAGGTTTTGGTAATTTGCATCTTCAGTGTTGTTATGTGTGAGGAATTTAAGAATTTCTTCTTTTATTTTTTCCTGATCCCATCTGTCATTCAGCATAAGGTTGTTTAAGTTTTATGCCTTTGTGTGGAGATGAATGTTTTTGTTGGAGTTGAGTCTATTTTATTGCCTTGTGGTCTGAGAAGATACGAGGTATAATTTTTATTCCTTTAGTTTTTTTGAGGTTTGATTTGTATCATAGGATGTGATCTATTTTGGACATGTGCCATGGGCTGATGAGAAAAAAGTATAATATTTTTCTTTGAGATGGTGCATTCTATATATGTCTATTAATCCCATTTGTTCTAGGGTCACATTTAAGTCCTTTGCATGTTTGTCTAGTTTCTGTTTAGAGAATCTATCCAGTTCTGTCAGAGGAGTGTTAAAGTCCCCAGCTATTAGAGTGCTTGGGATATCATATTGCTCAGACCCATCAAGATCTGTTTCATAAATCTAGGGACATTTAAGTTGGGTGCATAAATATTTAAAATTGAGACGTCTTCTTGTTGCATTTTTCCTTTGTCCAGTACAAAGTGTCCATGTTTGTCTTTCTTAAGTATAGTTGTTTTGAATCTACTTGTATCCAAGAATAAGTTTGCAGCCCCTCCTTTCTTCTGATTTCCATTTCCTTGGAATACTGGTTTTCATCCCTGAACCCTGAGTCTTGACTTATCCTACAGGGCTAAGTTTGGTTCCTGGAGACAGCATATGGATGGCTTTCGGTTTTTTTAATCCCATTAGCCAGCTTGTGCCTCTTCAGTGAGGAATTTAATCCTCCACATTTATTAGAGTATAAGTGTGATAGAATTTTATTCATCTTGTTACGAGAAAGTCTATTGTATAGTTTTATCCTTTGTGCACAATACTGAAAGCTAAGTTTTGTCCTTTGGCTTTTAAATGTTTACTTTATTCATGGTTCACTTTTGGGTTCCATGTTGAGAATAGGTCTAACTCAAGCACTTTATCCTCTAGCTCTGATGTTTTTTCTTTTCCATGGTTTAATCTATTCTTTATATTTTCTACTGCATCTTTACATTCCCTGATTGTCTTCTTCATTTCCTTCAGCTTCACCATATCCTTTCTGTATTCTATATATCCAACTTTCGGTTCATCCATTCCCTTTATTGCCTTAATCATCCATATTTTACAAATTTTTACAGCATAGTAGCAGAATATGCCTTCTTAAGATAATGATCTACATCATTTTTGGAGGAACAACATCTCTGTCTTTTGAACATGGGAACTTGAGTTTTTAAAACAATTATTGTACGATTGAGGCTTATGTTTTTTTAAATACTGATTTATTTGGAACCTATCTACATTTGGCTAGAGCTTGTAATTGGAGCAATCACCAACCAATAGGGCATGAATGACTTTATAAAATGTAATTCTATGAAATAAAATATTTTATTAAAACCAAATGAAGTCACAAAAATTTGATGGCTTTTTTTTCTAAAGAAAAATATCTAGAAATCCATGGACATAAAATGTAGTTTTTTAAAGTTATCAAAAAGCTTAGTTTAATATATTTTTAAACATATATAACATATTTTATCGTCCAATAGTTATTCTTTTATGAGAATAACTTCACAGAAAGCCATCTTGTTTTACAACAATACTCTGAAAAGAGTAATCTTTTTCTTCTTGACTGTGTTTAAGTGCTGGAAGGCACATCTTTATTGAGTTATGTTCAGCTGGCTGCATTTACAAAGTTAATCTACGAGGTTAAAGAAGAGCATGGAATATGTGAATAATATTCAAAAGCTATCACTAACAAAATCATCGATACACTTAAAAGTTACTTGCACATAACAATGCTAAGTAGTTTAATGTACTTCAAACATTTCCAAAATGTTATTAGTTAAAAAATAAATCTGCTAATACTTTTTGCAGAAATTCATCCTAGCTCCAAATTCCTCTCCTCTGAGCATGGCTTAGATGTATTATTAAGACATTGGATAAGGCCACTTCAAGTAGCTATTTAATTTATTCTTATTAATAAATGTCTATATCCTAAATGTGTTATTTATGAGTCCTCCCCAGTCTCTAATTCAATTATTAATATTTCATTCGATGAAAATGTATTGAATGCCTAATGCGTAGCAAGCCAAATTCTAAATATTACAGCAGTTATAAAAAAAATCAAACTCTATACCTGCAAGAAGCTTATAACATAACAAAGGACATTGGCATAACTAAATACATACTACAATGTCAAACAGTGATAACTTTTCAAAGAGTAGTAAATAACATATGAAGATAGAAAGGTGATGGGGGAAAGTGTAGGGATATGTGGTGGTCATGGGAGGCCTCTCCACAGGGGTGCTAAGTGAGATGAAGGTCAGAGCCCAGAAGGTGTCTGGGAAGGGAGGCTCCTGGCAGGGGCCACGTGCCTATGCTTGAAGAACAGGGAGGACACCAGGGTGGCTGAGAAGAGGCAGAACCGGGGCCAGGGGAAGAAAGAGGAGACAGAGAGGAGCCAGGCAGGGGCTCAGGCTTTTCTTAATTATGGATTGTATTTTGTTAATAAATGTGTTGAGAAGCTATTGAGGATGTCAGCAGGAAAGCAACATGATGTGGCTTACACTTTGAAAGGATGAGTGCAGCTGCCGATGGGGGGAAGTATTGAGGCAGGAAGCACAGGTAGGAAGTTACTAGAACAGCCGAGGAAGAAAGAGTGGAGATTGGGGCCAGGCTGGTGAGACAGGAAGAGGAGAAAAGTGCAGCGTCAAGGTGTATCTTATAGACAGGAGTGTGGGAGAAAATCATAGACTGTTCTAGAAACTGCAGAAACTCAAGAGGATTGCAGTAGTGGGGGGGATAAGACTGAGCAGCAGAGATAAGATTGAAGAAAGAGGTGGTGGGTGGCTTGCATGGGCTTTGGATGGAATTTTCTTTTACTTTAAATACAACAAGAAATCAGTGGAAGATTTTGAGATGCATTTTGACATAATCTAACTCACATTCCTTAAAGCTTATTCTGTCTAGTGTGTGTAGAATAGATTATATAGGAGGAAGAGTGGAAACCAGGTCCAGCTTCAGAACCTAATGCTGGAGGTTTGGCAAGAGACCAGGGCGGGGTTGGCTGGTTATTGAACTTTGGGTGTCTTTCAAAGCCTTTCAGTTATCTACCTGAAAGCTCATCTGAATTGGCTTTAGATCCCAAATACTTATTTTCTCATATAATTTGTTTATCACAGGGGAGAAAAATAACAGATGCCTTTAGTGGCTTAAAAACACTTAAACAGGTGGACCTCAAAGTATGTAAAAGGAACATATTGCTGTTGTTTATTATAATTTTCCTGTGTTCTATTTCTGCTCAAAATTGCCCAAGGCCTTTAGACACTTAAGAAGATGAGCATTTGTTTTATAATGCTGCTTAATATCTTTTTTTTTAAAATGTTGATTTATGCAGTGACCAAAATACTGATTCTAAGTGTTAACGGCAGCAAAAAGCAAACGTCACAAGACCTGGACAGGCTCTGGGAATGTGCTGTCCTGCAAATAAACTGTTGTTTTATTCAAGTCGAATATGAAAATTAGTTTAAAAACTTCATTTTAATATATGATTCTGATTTAAGTGTTATCAATAAATGTTAATGACCTTTTCTGACAGTCTTAACTTGCTTTTCTCAATTCCCTTGACTGATATATTTGATTGAAGTATTTATTGCTCTTAAGAGAAAAAAGAACATAATTAGCTATGTACACAGAAACATGTGGCCATAGGCCATGAAGGTAAGAAAACTAAATTTGTTTTATTTTTTCCCTCCCTCCTTTCTTGTACTATGGGCTCAGTAAAATTTAGAGCCCCATTGTTCTTACTTTTATAATTTACAATGAGGACCATATTTATATTCTGTGGTCAGAAATGGGTCATTCCACCCCTTCTCCTTCACCCACAACACAGCCTTGTATGTACTGAGTCATAGAAATTTAAGCTAATAGATAAGGTGCTTGAAAAGATGAAGACCGAGGCACAGAGGTAAGAATGCCCTGACGTTCTGTTATAAGTTATGGGCAATATTAGCAAGAGGAAGTTCCTTTGCTCCATAAATATGTCCTAGGAGTTTCAAAGGCAGGGCAGATGGCTCTCGTGCTCTCCCCTTAACTTCAGGACACAAAGGTCTGAAACCATATGGGAAAACCAGATGCAACTGAAGGGCAACACTTCCCAGGAGGACAAGAAGAGGAAAACTTGAAACTTTGGTGAAAGTAGAGGGTCAAAGAGACTAAAGGACTATAACACGTGGGTCCATAAGGACAGGTCCTCTGTGGCCATTTTGGTGCCTTACCGCAGAATGACAGACAAAGTGAGAAGAATCAGTAAAGAGAATTTCCCACCGTTTTCTGGACTCTGTGTGTGACCTCGATCACATCTTAGGTGGGGATGTTTTTGGAGCACGTAAGTAAGGCAAGTGACCACCTGTGTAGTCTGATTTGAAAATATGAAAGTATCTGTCCCCAAATATCTGTTAAATGTAACAGGCATATATTCTCAATGAAAGAAACAGCCAGTCTTCTGTGTCCAGGAGCTCCATAGGCACAAATTCAACCAATCACAGATCTAAAATATTTTTAAAAAATTGCATCTGTACTATTCATGTAAGACATTTTTGTTGTCATTATCCCCTAAACAAAGCAATATTGTTCCCATTTACACTGTATGAAGTGGGACGAGCCATGTCCCAGTGACTTAACGTTTATGGGAGGATGTGCACAGGTTATATGAAGTGTTACACTACACCATGTTCTTTTTTTAAAAATTTCAGATCAATATCCGAAACAAATGATTAGGTTATATGGTTTGCATTTCTTAGGTAAAGTTCAAGTTAGGAGGTGTGCTGTATACCCTGTATATCACTGTACACACTGGGAGAGAGCTTACCAATTCCCCTCCTTTCTCTCCCCTCCCCTCCACTTGAATATAATTGCATTTTTCCTGTGGGTGTGTAGTTGTTTTTTTCTTGATTTCATATTAGTATTGAGTACATTGAATACTTGATTTTCCATTTTTGTGATACTTTGCTAAGAAGAATGACACTATACTATTTTCTATCAGAGACTTGAACATCCAGAGAATTTTATATCTTTAGGGGTTCCGGAGGTACAATTTATATTAAATTCTATATGTAATATGTTAGTTTAAAAGATGGCTATAAAATTCCAGTCCTGGCAACAGAGAGTGAGGACTGTACCCTGGGGGGGCCTGTGGGAGCCTGGCCTCACTGGGGGCCTGGTACCAGCCATGAATGACATTCCTTTGTGTTCAAAGTCATATATCACAAAAGAAAAAAATAAAACCTTTTACAATAACAGGCCCTTATTTGGGAGAATAACACAATGTCTTTATCGGTTTCCATGTGAGGAATGTTCAGATAAAACAGTGCTGGGTAGATTGCAAGTGGGAGCAGAAGCACTGGGTCTTGAACAAGGAATTCAAAAGAAAAGAGATAATCTTCAGGTTGGGTTTTTGTTTATGAGAGGCACAGAAGTAAAGCATGGTGTTGGTGTTACAAGAAGGACAAATGGTGGTACTAGGCATTTAAATTCTCTAGGCTAGTGGATGTTGAGAGAAGGGAACACTTACACTGCTGGTGGGATTGCAAACTCATACAACCTCTATGGAAAGAAGATGGAGAGTCCTCAAAGGGCTAACAGCAGACCTCCCATTTGGTCCTGCAATACCATTACTAGGCATCTACCCAGAAGAACAAAATCATCTTACCACAAGGACATTTGCACTAGAGTGTTTATTGCAGCTCAATTTATAATCACCAAGATGTGGAAACAATCCAAGTGCCCATCAACCCATGAATGGATTAATTAACTGATATATGTATACTAGGGAATACTATTCCACCATAAAAGATGGAGACTTTATATCTTTTGTATTTACCTAGATGGAGTTGAAACACATTCTTCTTAGTAAAGTATCATAAGAATGGAAAAGCAAGTATCTAACGTATTCAATACTAATATGAAACAAATAGATAAACAACTACACCCCCACACAAGAGAAAAGCACAAGTATATTCAAGTGCGGAGAGAAAGGGAAGGAGGGGAAGAAGGAGGGAGGATTGGTAAACTGTCACCTGACGTGCATGATGTGAGGGTGTTCAGCACACCCCATGGGTGAAGGGCTCAACTACATCTTGAACTTTATCATAGAAATGCAACAATATAACCTAATCATTTGAACCCTCATTTAATCTTAAATTTAAAAAATGTAAAAAAGCTGTAATTTCTCTAGCCTAAGAATGAAGATGATATTTACTCCCAGCTAACTTTAGGAAAAGTTAGGAAATGAAATTCACAGGTAAAGTAGAGCTGAAAAAGACCTTCAGTGAAGCATTTTTGGAAGTCATGGAAAGTATAACCCTTAAACGCCTTAAACCACAGCACAGAAGCCTCTGGATAGGGTACAAGGACAAGGAAGAATCTCTGTCACCTAAATGACTGTGAGAGCTGCTGTCAGGTCACTTAAAAATTGCCATTTGACTTATACCAGCACGCATGTCCATGTGCAGTCAACAGATGCAGGCTTCACAGTGTGGGTCTGTATTTCTACTACAGGAAACTTTTCTGGTAGCCTGGCATGACGTGGGCTTGCAAGGTGTGTGAGCAGGTGCATACATGCTGTATGTGGGGGAGGACGCTAGATAAAGAATAATGCCCGTGCAAGTCTAGCAAATCCTTCCCAGGTGGGGTGGTAGCAATATACCAGACGGACATAAGGAGGTTCCTAAAAATAGGTTCCTAAAAATGTTCTCTCAGTGCATAACTAAACTCTATGGCGTGAGGTGGCACATCTGTTAAGATACCCAAAGCACAGGTGGGCTTTGCCTTATTTGTTGAGAGTTAGGGCAAGACACAGTGAGAGACACAGAGAGGTGATAAGAGGCATACAGAGACCCCTGGGGAGACAGGCCCTGCCAGGAAGAAGGGGGAAACTAAAACAACAAAAAAGGAGATGATGGAGACACGAGGGCCCCGCTCAGTTCATCTGGGTGACTCTCAGCACAGATAAACATCATGTGACTAGGTAAGCACAGTCAAGTTCAAAGCAATGTTATTTTTTAGTGTTGACAATTGTGATGCTGCTGCTAACCATTTGGAATATGAACATGCCATGATTATGATAATGTGTTCAATAAAATTATGTTGTTCCAATCAACAAAAAGAAAACATTCTGATGGTCTCTGTCAATTTCAGGTTAAGAAAACTCCTGATGTGCCCCAGTTTACCTTGATGTTGATTGACTGATGATTGACGAGCCATCTGTACATAACCTCATTTCTAAATCCTTGACAACCAGGATGACATTTTTAATTTCACATGGAGAAAGTGCCATCCCAGACTTTGCTTCATGGGACTTCAAGAAATCAGCTCCAAAGATCAGTGAAAACAATGACACACTCAGAGCTCCACTGTGTCCCTCGTACATGATTTTGCCCAGTTTAACTATGGTTGGTTCTTATTTCTGAGAAGAAACAAAAGGTCCTAGGGGAAAAGTGAACCTGAGCGTACACATGGAGCTGCTCCGTTGGTTCAGGACAGGTAGGAGGTGAGATGAAGGAGACAGAAAGGAGGGACATGGGGCAGGTGGCTAGATGACTTCTCAGAGGGCAACAGAGCCTATACCCATCTGCTCCCACCTACCTAAGCCTTCTTGTGCCTGCCAAGTCCCTCCTTCCAGATCTGTGCCCCTTTAATTAAAGGAGTAGGAAGGAATTCAGGGTGCAACCAGTCCATGCAGTGACAACTAGCTTGCTTTGTCCCTGAAAATTCCAGGCTGAAGTTATAAAAGCCCAGGTGAATGAGGAAGACCAGATGTCACCGAGACATGCACCTATGTCTCCCTTCCTCCCACATCCAGCTCATACCCGGACCTTTCACCATGGGATGTGCTCTTTTTGCCATCGGTGTTTTTATGCAAGTCCTGGACAGACTTGAAAAGGGGATTTCCAAGGAGCAATGTGCAACAGGTTTGGGTGAAGGGTGGAAAGTAGCAGTGGGCAGAGTTGCCCACCCAGGAGAGGTGAGAAATGACATTTTTTCGGGTCTTTTCAAGCATCTGGAAGGCAATCAGCTTTCTTTTCTCCATAGGCCATGAGCTAAGGCTTTCTCCAGCCCCAGGTTCTGCAGCAGTTTGTGCTTCTAGAAAGAGAGAAACCACCATATTCATGCACCAAGATGATGTTTCTGTCCATATCCCTTGAAAAGCAATGTTAAAGGTTAATATTAGAACATCATGACCCTTAAATCCAAGATGACGCAACCCTCCCAGCTTAGATGAATGTTTTTGCACCATTTGTACTCTCTTTATTTCACTCCTCCAAAATATTTCTAAGAGCAGAAAGGTCTTAACAACCTTGACTGTGAGTAATGGGAGATAAAGGGTGAAAATTTGGGTTACAATATATAATGTTAAACATACATACAATTTTCTTGGATTTTGTGTGCAGGCCTAAATCTTCTCAGAACCAAACCAGAAAGCCTGCATGACTGTGTTTGCCGCCACGGTAGCTTAGAACTCATCTTCCGTTTGTTATTCATACAGTCGTTTCTAGTCGCAATTGCCATTTACTGATTCCCATCTGCTTGAAGTTTTTCTTGTATCCGACGGCAGTGAAGCAGATTGTGAATGTAACAGAAAATGTTTCCTTGGCACAGAAAACGGGTATTTGTTTTAATTGACAAGGTGTAACATTTATGAGATAAAAATGAATCCCAGCCATCCATTTATTTTGCTTCAGTCAATTCAAGACAATTATTGGCATTTAGGTGTATATACAGAAACCTCAGGAAATTATGGGCCAGGCAGAAAAACAAGTCAAGAAAGTTAATTCAAGCTTTCTAATTTTAAAACTTTCAGGGAAATAGCAGATTTGGAGGATGGAGAAGGAGACCGAAAGTGGCCTGGAAATTGTTAGTATCTTATGTACCACTGCAATTATTTATTTTTAGAAAATAAAGAGGCATTATGATTTTTTAAAGCAGTCTCCTCTGCTCAGCAATGATAAATCAATCATTTCATTACAAAAGAGTCTAAAGTTAATGCTTTCAAATGAGAAAAAAAAATCAATCCACTATTTCTCCTCAAGAATGATCATCTATCTGACGAGTACCTTTCTTCTGATAATGATTTTTTAAAGTGTTATTTCTTGGTGCCCTCATGAGTAGTGCAATATATTGAACAGTAAATGCTAAACAATATTTGAGAGTAAGACACTCTCATTATTTATTTATCTCATTAAATGTAATCATGTATTGAAATTAATGAATAAACAGAGGGTATCAGATGCAAACTAGATGAGCTTAAAGTGATATCCAGGTGAAGATAAAGTAAGTACAGCTGATATTCGGCATTCTGATCAATAAAAACACACTATATGTCCCCAAGGGAAATAAAAGTGTTAGTGACATTCTCATCAGACCATTTTTATCAGACTCAAGAAAAGGAAAATATTCCATTTCATTTGTAATCAATGAATGTTATTACATCATTATACCTCGATAAAAAGAGAAAGAAAGTGTGTATAGACTCCTCTGACTTTTCAATTGGAAAAATACCAGGTAGAATTTGAAATAGCCCAAGGCTAAAGGGCCCATGACATAGGAAGGACAGTCCTGGGGGAAGCACTATGAGAAAGTCCCTCCGTCTGTTCTGTTGTATTCTATCATCCTCTTTGAGAGAGAATTTTGAGCAGAGATATTTCTGCATCTTTGTATTTGGGTTAGGAGAGAGGAAGAAGAGGAAGTCGGCCTTTTGGAAGCTTCTGTAACAAAGTGTCCCTGTGATTGTTACTGTGTTTCCTGAGTAAGCAGAAACATGAACCAGAACCTTCACTTCAAACTTTCACAAGCAAAACTTGTTATACTTAAATACCTTAAATATTTAAATAGCTAATTTATATATTAACTATACTTAAATAGCTTTTTATAAAATTCATATACAAGTTCAGAATTTTTTTTCTGTCAATTTGATTAATGCTGTTTGGACTCTCCTAATCCCCCTAGTAATTGGAATGAGACAACCCTGCTCATTCCAGGGCTGGCTTCACAGGGTGCTGGCACTTCCAGAATGCTCTTCAAGATGTGTCTTCCTTTGACCTTTCAAATCTTGTTAATTGCTTGTACAGTGAGCACTAAAAGTGTAAGTCTGGCAAAACCAAGGACACAGAGGGAGCTAATGCAGTTGTCCCTGGAAGGAGCACAGCCAGGATGAAGGAGCAGGAAGCTGGTGGAATGCAGGCCCTGTTGAGACACTCCCAAGGCAGGGGGAGTGGGCTCCTTCAGCCTGACCCTAGGGGTCATGGAGGAGAGAGCTGTCCTCTGGAGGACCCATCTTCTGAAATTACTGAGACCCCTGACCTTACAAATATTGAAACACAGGATAAAGTACCCATTGATTGGAAAACTTCAGAGAAGATTTGGATACCAGATGGAGCTGGACTAATGAAAGTTTATTTCTCATCTCAAGGTTCTCTGTTTCCTTTCCAGAAATTTCTATTGGATTTACATGTATGAATTTACATGTACATACATATAAATACATAAAGTGGAACAATAATTATAGTGATAATAGGACAGTGATGGGGATGGGGTCACAAGCAACTTTAGACACAGTGAGTAAAAAAGGTGCTGGGGAAGGGGCTTACTACCAGGAGCTTAGCATCCTGCCTTCAGGGACCCATGAGGAGATGTCTGCTGGAGTGAATCTTCTGGCCATTAGTATCTGCTTCCACGCTGACCCTGCCTCGTGGGGTAAGAATGACTTAAAGGACTGTAGAGACAGGGAAAACGACAAGTTGTCTTGATACCTTCATTTCTCTTCTTTGGCCCAGACTGCCTCACGTCCTCATAATCTTTTCTCATCCCCTGCTTTCTCCGTCCTTTGCTCTTGGGAGTTTCTATCTGAGCATGAGTAAGGAGGGGTAGGATGCTTGAGTCTAGTCTCCAGACAAGCTGGGTCTTTGGAAAAGGAAGCAGAAGTTTTATGGTTGTCTTTGTCATCTGCAATCTGGGAGGAAGTGTGTACCCTGAGCAGCAGGCCGTCGCTATCTTGAGAATCTAAAAGTCTAGAATTTCAGGCAAAACTCTTGATTTTCAACTGCTGATAATTCATTTTTAAATGTGAATATACTGTGCTTTCTAAAAGAATAAGAAAAGAAAAGCCAAGAAAAGCAAAAACAGCAGGTCAGGAAGAGCCCACACTATGGAGTACGAAGAAGCGATTTGGGGAAATGAGCCTATGGAAGGATATGTGTCACATGGTTCCTGCAAAAGGCCAAGTAGAGGCTGGTGAGGACAACAGTGAGTGAATCCCCAGGAGGAAGCTGCATACGGTGAGTTAGAGCCACATGAGCCCAAAGAGAAGAGGTGATGCTGAACCTGAGATTGATGACTGAGAGAACAGTGGCTCCGTGACTTGTGCCACTGAGCTCAAGGAAAGAGCAGATCAAAGAGGACAGTGATCTTTGAACAAGCCCATGTCTCTCCCACCTCCCGGCAGCATGTTCACCTCCAGGCTCTGAGACCGACAGCTATTCCCAGGCCATGTGCTTGGTGTCCAACAGAGGACAGCAGTACAAAAAGGAGCACACTGACCTGGGACCTGGATTCTCTGATAAATGTACGTAAATCTCAAAGAACTAAAAGAACCATGCTGTTATGCTATTGCATAGTAAAAAGAAAGGATGTTCATCTGATAGGAAATAGATAAAACTGAACTTAGAGTGACAATACTGTCTAAACAAAGAGGCTGCAAATTTTTATTACTGAAGAGCATTTTAAATGAGACTACATTAAATGCTAAGTAGATCCTTCCAAAGCAGAATAAGAAAAACCACTAATCTTCCTCCCAATTAAACGTTTATATGATTTTAGAGAAAAGATTAAGTTCTGATTTTAAATACAATTGCTAGGTAATATGAATATGAACCGAATATGGAAGATTTGAAATGAAAAAGATAAGTATTTCCAATTCTGTAAAATTTGTGCCAAATAATTGTAGATAATAAAATATTTTATGTGCTTTTTTAGAAGAAGATAATTAATAGACATGAAAACAATTGTCAAATTCACCAAAATCGCCCTCTTGGTTTCCAATTTCCAGTTCTCTCCAGAAAGTGCAATTATTTTTTGTGAGGAGAAATATGTGTCTCACAGGATGCATTTAAGTCTTCACTTTGATTTACAAGCTTCAGTGTTAATTAAGTCAATGCCTACCGTGCTAACAGTCTGGAAATCCTTTGACAACTATGATGTAAATGGTGGGTCTGGCACAGATGCGTGTAGATGGAGGCTTGCCTGATTTTTAAAAGGTACTTTACAGATTTGGCTATGTAATACTCAGTCTATAACTATTCATTTTACCTGGAAAATATTGTTTATAAAGTCCTGGAGGGCAATTGTTCTGTAGAATAAATTGGCTTCACACAGGAACACGTCTGTTATTGCCGAGAAAACGTGACTGGGAGTGATGTCCCCAAATGGCAGAAGCAAATTTAATCTCATCAGTTCTCCTATCCTCCCACACACTTATTTACGTAGACTTCAGTCTTTATTGGAGCAACGTTTCACTGAACTTCTTTCTAACTTGTGGTTGCCTTCTTGTCCCTGGGATCTACATAATTCTCTTTTGTTCAAGTTCTCTCTTAAAAGGAGCCATATCCACTAAGTCTTGATTTTCTTTTTCAGACTACCCCATATCTTTCCATGCCATCAGTTATACTTAATATAAAATTGAAGATTCTTTATAGAACCATATATACTTCACCTTGAGTGAACCAAGAATGGAGCTTAAGTCAAGGAAACTTGTATTTGTTCATAGGTGTTCTATTTACTAGATGTATAATTAGTTCCATTCTGTGAATATATATTTTTATTTTAAATTTAGTACAGTGATGTATTTTCAAGCTAATAGGTTTGAATAAAAGCATAAAATGATAATGTTCATATAAGTATTAATGAACTTGGAAGCCAAAATTTGGTTCTCCAAAAAGATCAACAAAATTGACAAGTGTTTAACTAGATTGGCTGAGAAAACCTAAATACCTAAAATCAGAAATGAAAAAGAAGACATCACTACAAATTTTATACAAATATAATCCCAGCACTTTGGGAAGCCAAGGCAGGTGGATCATCAGAGCTCAGGAGTTCAAGACCAGCCTGAGCAAGAGTAAGACTCCGTCTCAACTAAAAATAGAAAAACTAGCCAGGCCTGGTGGCGGGCACCTGTACTCCCAGCTACTTGGGAAGCTGAGGCAGGAGGGTCCCTAGAATCCAGGAGTGTGAGGTTGCTGTGAACTGTGACTCCACAGCACTATACCCAGAGTGACAAAGTGAGACTCAGTCTCAAAACAGACAAAGAAAAAAAACGAAAAACCAACCAAATTTTATAGAAATAAAACAAGATTGTAAAAGTACTGTGAGAGCCAACAAACTGGAAAACTTAGGTAAGAGAAAATTCCTAGGAAGACACAACTAAGATGAAATCATGAAGAAACAGAAAATCTGAACAGAAATAAAACTAGTAAGGAGATTGAATCTTTAAGAACTTCTTGATTGGAAAAGTTGGGGAGCACGTGGTTTCACTAGCTAAATATTTAAAGAAGAATGAAAATAAATATTGGTCAAATTCTTACCAAAAATCGAAGAAAAGGGAACACTTCCAAATTCATTCTATGAGACCAGTATTATCATGATATTAAAGCTGGGCAAACACACTATAAGAAAAAAAGAAAAAAAAAGAAAAAAAAACTTCAGACAAATATTCTTATTGAATATTGATACAAAAGTCCTCAACAAAATACTAGCAATCTGAATTTAAAAGCACATTAAAAGGATTATACATCATAACCAAAGGGATTTTGTTCCTGGAATTCAAGGATGACTCAACATATAAAAAGCAATCACTATACTGCACCACATTGGTAGAACAGATAAAACACACACAATTATTTCAATGGATGCAAAGTATTAGAAAAGATTCAACATACTTTCATTATAGATGCACTCAACAAACTACAAAAAGAAGAAAACTTCATTAGCATAATAAAGGCCATGTATGAAAAGCCTACAACTAACATCATTCTCAGTGGTGAAAGACTGACAGCTCTCCTGCTAAGATCAAGAGGAGCAAGACAAGGGCACCATCTTTCATCAGTTCTGTTCTGCCTGTGCTGGGAAATGTAGCCAGAGCAAGTACGTAAGAAAAAGAAATAAGGGCATCCAAATTGGAAAGGAAGAAGTAAAATTATCTCTGATCATAGATCAATGAATTTATATGTAGAAAACCCTAAGTGCTTCATCCAAAAAAACTATTAGAAAGAATAAATAAATTCAGCAAAGTTATAGAATACAAAATCAGCACACAAAAATCAATTGAATTTCTATATATGAATAATAAACAATACAAAAGAAAATTAAAACATTAATTTCATTTATGATGGCATCAAAAGAAATAAAATACTCAGCAACAATGGAGACTGGTACACTGAAAACTACAAAAGAAATTAAAGAAGACATTAATAAACGGAAAGACATCAGTGTTCAGGGAATGGAAGACTGAATATTGTTAAGCTGTTGGTAGTACCCATAGTAATCTACAGAGTCAATGCAATCCCCATCAAATCCCAACACTTTTTACAGAAATAGAAAAAATTCATCCTAATATTTATGTGGAAACAGAAGAGATCCAAAATAGTCAAAATACTCTTTTTTTTTTTTTTTTTTTTTTTTTGAGACAGAATCTCAAGCTGTTGCCCTGGGTAGAGTGCTGTGACATCATAGCTCACAGCAACCTCAAACTCCTGGGCCCAAGCTATTCTCTTGCCTCAGCCTCCCAAGTAGCTAGGACTACAGGAACTCTCCACAACACATAGCTCTTTTTTGGCCCAGGCTGGATTTGAACCTGCCAGCTCTGGTGTATGTGACTGGTGCCCTAACCACCTGAGCTACAGGCACTGAGCCCAAAATAGCCAAAATATTCTTGAAAAAGAAAAACAAAGTTGAATATTATGTATTTCTTTTTTTATTAAATCATAGCAGTACACATTAATACTATCATGGGGTACAGTGTACTGTTTCTGTATACAATTTGAAATACTTTCATCCAACTGATTAACACAGCCTTCATGTCTTTTTCTTAGTTATTGTGTTAAGACATTTATAGTCTACATTTAGAGAGATTCACATGTACCCTTATAGGATGAACCATAGTCGTGATCCCACCAATCACCTTCTCTCCACCCACCCTCCCCCCTCCCCTCCCCTCCATTTCCTCACATTCCTGGGCTAAAATTGGGTTATAGCTTTCCTATGAAAGCTATAAATTAGTTTCATAGTAGGGCTGAGTACATTGGATACTTTTTCTTCCATTCCTGAGATACTTTGCTAAGAAGAATATTTTCCAGCTCCATCCATGTA